>PVHP010000874.1:71617-124213 GCA_004024765.1 Zapus hudsonius
TCTCTCTCTCTCTCTCTCTCTCTCTCTCTCTCTCTCTCTCTCTCTCTCTCTCTCTCTCTCTCTCTCTCTCTCTCTCTCTCTCTTTCTCTCTCTCTCAAAGCTATTCCAGTTTTTTGAGTTTGTTTCCAGGATGTGAACAACACATCATCATTGTCTACTGCAAAAAATAATAGTATTCCAAGTCATGTCTTATTCCTTCTGTTGGATTTTGCCTTCTCCTTCTGCAATTAACAAATTCTTATTTTGTGATTGTTTGTGATACACTTAAAAAGAGAAAAGAAAGACCATCACGGCCTCTTCCTAAGTTTTATATTCATTTATTCCTTCTACTTAATGATTAGTGAGTGGATTTTACTCACAGTTACAGAGAAGATCATCTCTGTGCCTCTATAGAACTTACAATGGAGTCAGGAAGGGGTATTCTGTAAGTAGCAAGTATGAATGGAATGGTTCAATAGTAAGATTTACTGAAATGACAAATAAGCAAGTGTATAAAATGAACAATGAATTGGGATATTATAGGAGGATTAGAATATATGTCCAGGAGAAAGAGTGAGTTGAAAGAATTTGAACTTGGGAAGTTTCAGACTCCTGATCAAGAGCAAATTCCTAGAAATCACCCAACAAATAAGAACTCAGATGCTCACCACTAAAACACAGCCCTCATTTCTCTAAGTGCCAAAGTGCAAAAGGCATGTTTCCATTTCAATAACACTTGCCTACATATCAAATAATCTTTTATAATAGTAAACACTAAGAAACTTGAATGTAAAAATATAACACTGTAAAATCAGTATAGTATAATTTTGATGGCTTTTCTTAAAATTGCATTAATATGTGAAAGCATACAGTGAACAGTTTTGTTTCTGATTTTCTCTGAGACAGGATGGAAAGACAGGAAAGACTACGGAGACATGAAACAAGAAAGGAGCCCTTCACCCAGGGGTCTGGTTGAAGTTTCCTACCAGCTGAGAAGTTAGAATGACAGTAAAATAAACAAGTGCTCAAAGCCTTCCCCTCTTCTCCCAGTAATCTGCATCGGATTCCCAACAGAACTTCTTGTATAACTGTAGTGGACCCTGGCCTTATGTTACCATAAGGTCACAATTGGCCATGTATTAGTTAGAAATCCCTTGCAAACTATTAGCTATAGTGTTCCCTTTGGAACATTTGTAAGGTGACAGTTGTCTTGTTGAAAATCTAGTTTCTGATGACAGAAAAAAAAAAAACATATCTCCAAAATGTTTATATTTATTTCAATGTTAAGGGAACTCAATTTTTGGAATGTGCTTAAACCCTTCATCCTTTTCCTGGGGAATCATGTAATATATGAGTTTAGATCAAAGTAATCCTGTCTCTGACTTTTTTTTTCTCACCACCCTGCCCTCAGACAACCAACTTTTCCATGCTCTTGACTTTAAAATAAGCTGTCAGGGAAGTTGTTTACATAGGGCTTCTAGGGGCCAATATTCTTAATCTACTTTAGTCTTTTTTGTCTCATTTGTTTCACACTTAGAGGTAGAGAAGACAGAGACTAGCATTTGGACAATTTTAAAGATGCTTGAACTTTTGTCTCTTAAAAATCGTTAGCACTTTTCATATTTTTTTCTTTTTCTATATTTTTCTTGGAGCATTTTCTATATTTACATCATTTTTCTACCAACTTCAGCTTCATTTAAGAAGCTGGTAAGATATGTTTTATGATTGAATTTTGTAAAAGGTGTGTGTGCATACAAATTCTTTGTTTCATTACTATTTATTTTCCATTGATAATCATGTATCTACTTAACACTCTCTCTCACTCTCTCTTTCTCTCTCTCTCTCTCTCTGTTTGCTTCTGGATTCCATATTCTTCAGTATTTTTTATTTATTCATTTTCAAGCATAGAGAGATAGATAGATAGATAGAGAGAGAGAAAGAGAGAGAGAGAGAGAGAGAACACCAGAGAGAGAGAGAGAGAGAGAGAGAACACCAGGGCCACTACCTTGGTGGGTCTGGTTTATGTGGGACCTAGGAAATTGAACCCGGAGCCTTAGGCACTGGAGGCAAGTGCCTTAACCGCTGAGCCATTTCTCCAGCCCTCTTCAGTATTTTATTTTGTTCTATTTCTCCTAGATTTACCTTTTCTTTTTTGAATTTATGCCTTCTGCTTTTGAGCTGTTAAAATAGTGTTTAGCTTATGTTCTGCCTGTATACACACAGATCACTGAAAACCCTAGAAAAGAAAGCACACATCCAGAATTTCAATTAGCTTGCTAATAACAAGAACCTGTAGCCCCAGTATCATAAAAGCCATCTGTCACCCAGAGCCATACTTTCTTTCAGCCAAGTCCCCCGACTTAATGTCCAAGCATGGTGGCATGTGTCCTTCTTCCCCAATTCTTCCCTAATAATAACCAGACAGATAATACTATGTTTGTTGTTGCATCCTGAGTCATTTGCTTCCTTAGGTCTACACTGAAAGCTCACTTTATGTTCATCTTGTATTTTAAGGCTCTCAAATGTGTCCATGGGCCAAAGTTTTCTATCAGAGAGAGTCACTTTTCAGTCTTCCTAGGATCTCTCATGAATTCTGGCATTTCAACATTTCTGTTAATTTCAGAAGTAGCTCTTTCATTTAACTCAGAACTTTTATTCAACTAATTATATCTATCTTATACTTTAAACAGAAAGGCCGCATATATATTCTTACTTTATTCACAGTCCTGAAATCAAATAATTTAACACTCACATAATAACATTTATATTGACTAAACTAGATCTTTCTGTTCATTCTCTAAAATATGACATTTGTATTTAACAAGAAAAAAATCAGGGCATATTTGCCCATTCTACTCAGAATAAAGGCAAGAATAGTGTCACTATCCTGGAAAAATCATGAGAGTCAGAGACATATTCAGCTACAAAATAGTTCAAATGAACACATGTACCAGGTTAATTAGTAGTGTCTGCCTTGCATTCACTGTTCCTTATTTAAAATGCCACAAGACAAGGAGAAACGGCTGTGCCCTTAACTGAATTAGGCAGAAAACTAAATGGGTTGCCTTATACATTATGATCAAGTATCTATAAGAGAATAGTAACATCATGAACTTATATTTTAAGAGGGATACATTTTTCCTGTTTCTACTTAATGTTCTTTCTACACTTTTTTCCCTTTCTTGCAGTAAAACTTTCGATATATTTTTCAGAAATCCCTTTTCTTTCCAAACTTTTTGTGTACATATTGCCTAATTGGGAAAATGACCCACATTTTAGAAATGGGAGGCCAAAGGAGACATTATGCTCTGCAGGTACTTTAGGCTGCAATCGTTGGCAGCAGCTGAATGCGTCCTCTGTCAGAGAGATGCTCTTCTGCAGGGGAAAGCCAGAGCTCGACAGATAGAGGAAGTTTCCAGCAATGCTCAGAATCTCAAAGAAGGTTGTAAAGTTACATTGTCTGCAGGTCTTGATGTCTGGAGATTGTGAAGACAGAGCACAGCACTGGGGTGTATATCTCTCAGTGAGGTATTATTCTGTCATGCCTGGAATCCCTCCAAATGCAAAAACCTGTGGTCTGTTAGCAAAGAAAGAAGCTGGACACCACAACCAACTGTTGCCATCAGGGAAATGAGCACTGACAGGACAATGACAGCAGAGAGAAAGTAAAACAGTATCCCTCTTTCTCTAGCATTCTTCTCACTCCCTGCACCACTTCTGCACAGCCTAATCCAATTGTAGCCTGCAAACAAAGAAAAAAAAAGTCATTTGCAGGCTCCAGCCCCAGCATGCAAATGGAAAGTGCATACAGATGTATTTAGAGCTGGGAAACTAGACCTTATTAATTCACATAAAATGTAATTATACAATTATGCCTGGGGTGCTCAACTGATGTAAGTCTGAGGGTGACTGAGGTTGGGACAGTCAGTCATTAAAATCAAGGATAAAGTTCAAACTGAAAATACCAGTGCATAAAGATAGAGTATAAAATTTAAAATTCCCAGGAACAATGTGATACATCTACTTGCATTTTAATACAGACTTTTAATTTCTTTTAAATACTAACCTCCATGAATTATAAAAGTGTACCTTCATGATACTGAATAATGAATATACAATGCCTATGAATATATTTTTAAATATTTGCAAGTATGGAAATGTAAGCTGCACATATACATATGGAATGTTGAGATCATGTAAAAACAAAATAATTTCACATTCTATATATACTGAAAGTCTTACAATCAGACCATTTCTATTTTTATACTCAACAGCTGCTTAATTGTATATGTAGACAAAATTCTTTCTTTTATATTTTAGAGATAAACAACTTTTACTCTTGATAAGATAGTATACAGGAATATATAGAATTCCTACTAGAAAAGATTAATAGAAATATTTATGCAATTAATAGAGGATAACCTTCTGAGCCATCCTTGAGAAGAACATGAATGATTTTTTTTTTCTCTCTCTCTTTATACTGACACAGTGTCTCATTATCCCAGGAAAGTTTGCTATGCAGTCAAAGGTGAACTTAATCCCATCTTCCGACTTCCACATCCTGAAGATGCCAACACATTCAGTTTTAAGGATTAAACCAAGGGCTTTGTGCATTGCTAGGCAAATAATCTTCCAAGAGAGCTACATGCCCAGCACTATGAACACATTTTCACATGATTCGGGAGCCATCTCCAGTGATGGAGACTCTTTGCTTTTTTACCCTTTATACAATGACCACCAACTCAAAATAATCTTGGCAGGCTTCATGTGGAAAATTAACAATAAAGGCTTGAATATATGAGACAAATCACATCAACAAAGATTGCCTCTCCTGGCTTCAATTACTATTCCATATGAGGTGGAAAAAAATCTAGACATATTACCATTCAATGTATAGTTTGGGAATGTTTGCTGCCTGTGAAGAAGCAGAAATCAAACCTTGGCAATTTGGGCCTGAGCAGGAGGCTGTGAAGCAAGAAGAGTGGATGTCTGTGAGTCAGTGACCAGTGCAACACAGAAATGTAATTAAAAACAACAACAACCCTAAAAGCCAGGGATAAATATGCTGTCATGATTCACTTTCTGAATCTGCAAATGAGAAACAGAACTATCTCTTTTAGTCTAAATATATCCCAGTTTTTGGAGACAAATGAGTATTATATAGACAGCTAACAAGATCCTAGGATATGTGTTAAGTGAATAATTTTCAGTGTTCAAGGGATAGCCTTACATTTGTATTTTGCTCTACTAAACTATGCTACCCAGCCTAAATAGTGTGTCCTCTATGCTCATTTCAGTGTTAGAAGTTTCACTTGCTATAGTGAGGTAAGAAATAATTATTGTATTTTCTGGGCCTATAAGTAGAATTACAGATGCAAAAAGCCTGACCCAAATTCAAATACCTCATCAGGGATAGAGATGGATTAATTAGGGAAAAGGGATATACATAATTTACATCCCCTGCAAATTATCCCAGATTAAGCAGCCAGAATTCAGCTTGTTCAGTAGACACACAAAGCTTAAAAGTGTCACCCAGTGTGGTCATTGTTAACATTCACCTTTAATTTGAATTAAGGACAAGATATGTAACAAATACTTAATTTGTAGTAAGCATGTGATGTATATTTGGGGAAGGAAATGAGAAAAGGGAAAGAAAAGAACACTCAGTTCATACTCTCAGGGCTATTTGCCAATAATCCATACATGAATGCAGGTCATTGAGTCTCCACACAGCTAGAAGTATAGATTCCTTATGGTTAATTTTCATGTACATCCAGCTTCATTCTGAAAATAGCCTCTTACCTTCACTAAACATTGAATGCCTGAGTTAAGGACGCCAAAGGCATACTTCATAAAGGAGGCTGAAGGGCACATTGTTATAGAGAAACAGAAATGGTCACTATAGAAAACAATAAACAATTGGAAGTAAACAATGTTGAAATTTTAAATCGAAAAAAGCATTTGCACAAAGTGTGATAGGTAAATATTTACTTCTTCACATATACTCCAATATGAAAAACTGAAGGTATTCAGGGGAAGTTGCTCATGATAAATATGAACAGATAAAAATGAATGATTGAGAATTTTTAAGTACATCTATGATATATTGTCCAGTCAGTAGGAAAAGTATTATTAATATAACAATCTCTGTAAAGATAAAATACCACCACTGAACGGGTAAGCATAAGGCTGTCTTGGTCCTTTGTTTATCATCTCTGAGACTCTGAGCAAATATCATTTGACATAGGAAAAATAAATCACAGATAAAACTTTTTATGCATAAAATAAACTTAAGGGAAGAGAAATGAAGGGATAAGAAAGAGTTCTACCAGATAGATATGGGCAGGTATATAATCAATACTTGCATCTCAAATGAATACTATCTGCATATGCAAGGCAAGCCATAAGCAGAAGAACAATTGTGTTCTAATTGGGAGCAATAGCAGAAAAATAATGTTTATCTTTGTGTTTCTTAACAGATATTTGAATATGGCATATAACTGCTTCTATTAAGCATCAGTGACAATCCAATTCTCAGCATCTGTCTGCAGAGGAATACGGAGGGGCAAGTTTTATTCATTTATTTTCCTTTAGTTTTATGCTTTTTGTTTTCTGAAAGGTGTTTTTCTTTCTTTGTGTGTCGCGTCTATGAGTGTGGTGCCCTTGTGCATACATATTAGCTCATGTGGATGGGTGGGTACCCATGCTGGTATGTGACTGGGAAGGTCTGAAGTTGGTGTTGGCTGTCTTTCTTTTTTTTTTTATTGTCCATAATGAGTTACATTGTTTAGTGGGCCAACAATGAGTTGTTATCCCCAATTCTTCATTGCCCCCCTTCCCCATCCCCAGTCAGCTGAATATCCTCCACCGTGGGCCGTCTGGATCAGTCTCTGTGGTAGGGGACCATGGATAGCCTAGTCTTCAGCCATGTTCTCATGACCCAAGTGTGTTGTTACTGAGGGGTGCCAAGTCTCTGATATTCTCCCCCACCACTGTTGTCTTTCTTTATCACTCCCCTGTTTACTGGCTGAAGTCGTCTCTCAGTGGAGTCCCGGTCTTGCTGGTTTGGCTGGTCTAGTTTTCAGCTTGCCTCAGTCATCTCACTTCTGCCTCCTGAGTTTTATTTACATGGATGCTGGGGATCCAAGTTCTAGTCTGCAGGCTTGTGCAGCAAGTGTTTTATCCATTCAGCCCTCTCCCAGCCCACACAAATATTCTTTGTATCTTAAATCATGTGTAGTTTTTATGGTTTTCTTTATATGGAAGTAAATTCTAACTGAATTTTCCATAATGCTTGATTTCTTCCATGGCCTTTTTTGTTATTATTTTATGTCCTTCCAAGAAACAAGGAGAAAAGGTGTCCCAAAGCATTGACAAGGTTTTCTTTTATTTAGTACATGCTATATTCAAATAATCCAGGCACTAATTTTCTAGAGTCCTGATTCCTAATATTATGAGAAAAAAAATGAAATGTTTATCTGAAACCCTATGTTTGGGGAGGAGAAATCATAGGTAAAAGAAAATAAAAGTTTTCCTATAACAATTCCCAAGTTTTTTTTTTTTTATTTCTTTGTTTTGTGTATGGAGGGTGTTTTTTTAAACATTTTTATTGGCTTAAATTTACATATATTAATACAACAATGTGCTCAGTCACCCACTATGACTCAGGGAAATTTGAGGAAGAGGGGGCGGAAAGAATGTAAGAGTCATGGGGGGGAGAATAATTAATGCATAAGAGGGAATGTCATCATGGATTTACTGGCTTTACCTAAGAACCTATGGTTGTTTTTTTTTTTTCCATTGGAAGTTGTTAGGAGAAATGGTGCATATGGTCTTGATAGTCTTTTCTTGTTAAATGTAGGTATGTTGCAGTATATAATGGATTGTGCATGGTGGTGCATGCCTGCAATTATACCACAAAAGACAGAGGTAACTCCATGCCAGTTTTCCTTGTTTAGCAAAACACAGCCAAAAAATAAAATAAAATAAAATAAAAAGGTGGGTCATATAAATGGATCAAATTTTAAGAAAAAAAAACGAAATCTATTTAGTTTTATAAAGGAAAGCAGCTTTGATAAAAAAATCTATTTAGTACTGTAAAGGAACATAGCCAGGGTGTTCAAACACCAATTAAAATTCTAAAAACCTAGAAATTTTGAATGAGACAGAAAATTTTAAATTATCTTTGCATTCCTTTACTTAAGGTGATTTACATAATACACACTTACCAATGTTTTCCATTTTGAAAAGCATTGAAGCAATTCTATAATGTTAACTATATTATCAGTAACGATGAATTGTAATCATGTAATTTCTCAGTTTGGATAGTTATAGCTTTCTCATTAACTATTTTCTAATGTGGCATGTTGCAGCAAAGGTAATTTGTAGAGACTGGGTTATTTAGCTTATTCTCATTGTAGATAACCATTTAATTTGCTTTTATCACACACAATGCAGATTGGAAATTAGTAATGTAAATTACCAGTGTGAGTTTCCTTAAAATGACCATTATATTTTTAAAAGAACATATATTCAAAGTACTTTAGTAAATGTATTTTCCCCTTCGGTTTTCTTGGAAGCAAGCTAACAAAACACATTTAACCACAAATTATTCCTGGAAGCATTATATATCTTTGGGAATGATAAAGCAAGCTGCAGAAAAGAGATACATATTCTAATAAGGTGTTTAGATTATATTCCCATTGCATACACGCAAGTGTTTGCAAAAGTAAATTAAGCTGGAAAGCTATCATTTTCCTTGTGCTGATAGAGTTCATTTATATTCAGTTGCATTTCTTTTTTAATATACATTTTACTATCAAATTTCTTCAATCTCTTTCCCTCCCTCCTTTAGACTAATCTTTCTGTTTCTTCTGTCTCTCATTATCATGCTCTTAAAGTGAACAACATATTTTATGAACCCTTACAATTGCCCTGGCCAATATAATCTTCTTTTTTCTTGGTCACAAATGGCCATATCCATTTGAATAAACAGAAGCCAAATACTGTGTTTATTTTTTATTATGTGATGATTCCTAATTTAACAAATGTGCAATTAACATAGGACATCAAATACTCTTCATTTATGAATTCTAATAAAGTCTAACATGTCTTAATAAAAATGTGAAGCATTGTGTAAACTATAACAAGTGCCATGTTGTTTAACAAATATTTATTTGTGTTTTACATATTTCTACCACCCATGATCTCTCCAATGAAGTGACTATATCATATTCATCACTGGTATTTCCAGGGAAAACCACATTCCCTGACACCTAAGACATTCTTCAAAATTTTTGGCTGAAATAATGGGTGGGTGATTGAGTAGTTGGATGATAGAATCAGACATTAGTAGTTCTCCAAGAAAAAAAAATTACGATGGAAAACTAGATCACAGGCATACATGTACTTTATATTTGTAGGCAGTTAGAGTAAAGCAATGTCAACACTTAGCTTAAAACTGGCCCTCTTTTGTTCAGCAAAAACAGAGCTAATTATACATAGGAAGGCATGTGAAGTAATTCTGAAAGATAATCTAAAATAAAATCTTTCAGTCATTGATGTCATCTCTGCAAAAGCAGCTCTTAGGCATGCATATAATTAAGTCAACCATTTACAGGAAAAGCATAAAAGACTCCAGCAAAGACAGAAAATTAATAAGAATAAACAATTACCTTATCTATTCAAACATCATAGACAGTGAAAGAAAAGTGTTCACACTGAACAAAAGCACTTGAAATTAAAGTGATGACACTGATGGAAAGGAGCTATTGTTCCCTCTGTCGAAAGTTATGAAAGCCACAGCAAAACCCACGATCAACAGAGCTATAAGTAAAATCCATCAGCACATTACTTTGATTACTACATCCCCCATGTGGTGTGGCTCTCACACACTTTCATCTGTGTTTCCTGGCTCCTCTCTATGTAACTATCAGCCCAACAATGGTCATCATTTTATGTGTGACTTCTCCAGTATACCAAAGATCAAGTAGCAATGAGCAAGTTATTTAATGTAGGTTCAAGAGGGACTAATACCACCTTTATGTCAAACTGAGCACAGAATTGCCACTATTTGCCTCTTGTAGTCAAATTTCCCATTGCTGAAGAAAAGAACTCAACCAAAAGCTGTTGGTGAGAGGAATGGGGGGTGGGGTGGCATTAATCTGTTTACCAAAGTAGATAGAAAAGTCTGATGACTCAACTGTATGCCCTGTGACTTTACAGCCCCTATAAGAGTTTTTTCTGGATGTCACTTTTATTTAAAAATCACCAGAGGGGCTGGAGAGATAGCTCGGAGATTAAGGCACTTGCCTCCAGTGCCTAAGGCCCTGGGTTCAATTTCCCAGGACCCACAGAAGCCAGACCCACAAGGTGGTGGCCCTGGTGCGCTCTCTCTCTCTCTCTCTCTCTCTCTCTCTCTCTCTCTCTCTCTCTCTCTCTCTCTCTCTCTCTCTCTTTCTCTCTCCTTGAAAAATGAATAAATAAAATATTTTAAAAAATCACCAGAGAGGAAAGTGCAGTTTGATGTAAAGAAATGTATTTCTCTCTGTTACACTGAATTTATAGGAATTATTAAATCGTTATTAAGATCACTTAATATCCCTTTAGTGAGCTCATCAGACAGTGCAGTTTGCATTGGAAAAGGATAATGAATAGAACTGGCATTTAGTGTGTGGCATCCTATGTGAGAATACAAAATTGTGCAAAGAATGAGAAAATAATAAACCATAAAAAGGAATTGGAAGGCCCCTCACTATGATTCACCATCCACTCAATCCAAGAACCTCTCTTGTCCTCCAGATGAAGGTGGACTGGGAGATGGAATTTGAAAGAAGCCCTTTATGAAGCTGTTGTTTTTTTTTTTTTTTTTCAGTAAATTTAGCCTGAGTTTGTAACAAAACCTCTCTAGTTGCAGGTAGACTGTTGTGGGCCAGAAGGGGAATATATTGGGATGGCAACATCTCAAACAAAGGAGGAGAGAAAGTCTAGGTTGGAGTGATGGTGTAGGTCTTTTTGATCATGGTGGTATTCAGGTTTGATAACCAATCCATGCATATAAGCCAAGCATAAAAATTGAAGTAAGTATCTGATATGCACATATGTACATATAATTTATAAATTAAAAGTAATCCTGAGAATTGAAGCCATTCCTCCACTTCCACCATTTTTATTAAATTATATCTTTATTATCCATAATTAGCCACATTGAATGAGCAAATAATGTGTTGGTGTCCCCAATTCCCTGATTTCCTTCTTCCCTGTGCCCAGTCAGCTAGATATCTTCCTCTGTGGGCAAACTGGGTCAGTCCATGGGGTAGGGGGTTATGGATAGCCTAGTTATAGGTCTCTTGCTTATCCCACCACTCTCTGCAGGGTTCCATGTGGATCCTCCATGGTAGGCCTGGGGTGGCTCATCTCTTGCCAGGATGTCAGCCATTGGCCTGCAGCTGGTTGGTAGGGTTGGAGGAGCCACCGCTCTCTCGCTGCCTTCTCTGCCTGTGCTGGAGGTTCTAACAAGCCACCATCTTCCCAGAATCCTCTCTCACTTCTGCCTTTCAGATCTCTCCTAAGTTCCTGTTGTGAGACAGAATTCTTGGAAATAGCATTCTCATTCTTAATGGAGTTGCTGTTAGGTATAAATTCATTTATAAATAATAGTCAAAGATTTTGATGTAAAAATTCAATATTTTGAAATTGATATAAACATCTAATGCAATAGGTTTTACAATTCAAAGGAAAACTTGAAAATAATTTCCTTTATAAAGGACTGTATGAAAACAATTTCCTCAAGAAAATTTCATAATAGATATCATTCTTTAAGAAATATTTACTTCCAGAAAAAGTGTACTTAAAATGACTATGTAATTTTAGTTGACATTTAATCAGAAGATATCCTTAAAGATAATTTAAAAGGTTAAAGCTTTATGAGTCATAGAGTTACTCAGTTTTGTATTATATTTGATAATCCCACATTCCTTTAGTTGCTATAAAAATTAGTTATTGACTTATAATTCATATCTCCAAATGAAGAATGAAATAAGATAGTGACAGTTTTTATTAGCATCGTAATTTATCTAAATGTTCTCATTCTCCTACAATATGAGAAAATATAAATGTAATATTTCTTTTATTGACCATTTGTATTGAAATTCAGTGTTGCTGCCTTTGTTCTGATTGGCATATTCTCCAATCTGAGATATAAAATTCTTCTGAATCGTAGTATTCATGTTAATTTCAGAATTAGGTAACTTCGGATTCTGAAAGCTTGTGAAATTATTTTTGATAGTTACCATTAATTTTTGTTAATGAATATGGTTCCTTACATAATTTTCTTTCAAATAGTACATGTAATCTGTTATATTCCTAGCCCATAGCTCTTTTGCTCAGAAGAAAGAGTCATCTCCCAAATTTGTTTCAGAGGAAGTCATTATAAATCCATAATACTTATTTCTATTTTACTATAAATTTTGTTCTTAATAATTGATGTAATGATTATTTTTTCTTAACCAACATTGAAATTGATGGGGTGGATGTTCAAGCCACTTGTTGCGTTTTCATGAGGAAATTCCAAAATATCAAACCTAAAATATAAAAATTAGGTTGAATATATTTTAAAATAGGTTCACATATCATAAAATATATTGACATTCCATTTAAGAAATTTGAATTTTGTCTACAGGCATATTTATTCAAGGAGTGCTATGATTTCCTAGTATTTATGAGTTTTAGGCATATAGCTAGTTGAATAGCCAAGAGTTCCCCTGCACTTCCAGGTCTCATGTCCAATTATTGTATAATAATTAGGATAATATCAGTTTTGGCTATGAGGTTTAGAGCTGAAATAGCACATGCCAAATATAATGTGTTACTGGCACCACATCTTTTTTTTAAATAATTGTGTTAACTATAATGTTCTGGCATTGAAAATATTATTATAGGAGCAGAAGAGAAGACAAAGTGGTTTCTGTTATAATTTGTATGATAAAAATTTGTTCTGTATTCTGTGAAATCGCAGTATTGATTTGTCAACACAATTTTACACACATCAAGTTTGTACATTTATAATTCTAGAGTGCTCAAAATCAATGATTTAAATGTTAAAATGCAAGATTATAATTAGAGGAAGGCAACAGCTTACATTCTTAAACTGTTTTAAGAAGGCATTTAATATAATGAAATTCTAATTGGTGTACTATTAACTGTGAAATTGGTTACATTTAGCTGATAATCTTGTAGTTCTACAAACATGAGTCTTAAATTTATTATTGGCTTATTTGGCTGCTTTTGAAAGGAAATGCAAAAAGGAAGAAGAAGCATAAAATAATAATTAATAAAAAGAATCATGTAAGAATATTAGCTTAACTTCAAATATGATGCATGATCTCCAAATTCATAGCTATTTTCCGGGGACTTTTTGCCATGAAGATTTTGCTGTAAAATACCAAGAAAGGAAAGAATTCCCAACCATATAGGGAATCCTTTTGTTGATTTATTTTCTCTGTCTTAGTGTACCATTTTACTTCTCTCCATAATATAGATCTTAAAATTAGACTGAAGGAATTTTCTATGTAGAAAAATGATAAATTTCAAAGGTACAAAACTAAACTTAGGGTCATCAGGAATACTCTTTCATTTTCCAGACTGCATTTTGTCTATCCAACACAGCTGAGAGACCTTCAGGGAGAAGCAGGTAATTTTAGAAAAAGTTAATTCTTTTCTTTCAGCTAAATCTTTATTGTTCTGTTTTGATGCTTCTACTTTTTCTTGTTGATCATGTCTTTTTCATAATCACCTGTAGCAAGAATGAAGTCATGCCTGTGATGTGTCTCTCAATGGAAACTAGTAGTATATAAATACATGAACATGGCTTCTTATGTCACTTATTTTTAATGAGAGATTCCAAACCTTTCAGCATTAAGTCTTTGTTCTTATCACCTAAAAAGAATGATGGGTATGTAATGCTAATCTTCCAACAACAGAAAAGCAATGGTCATCATCTTTTACAGAATATGAAAGCATTGAGCACTTTGCTTCTTTTTCAACAGCTAAACCTACATCCATACAAGACATATAATATCTGAGTTTTTTTTTAAGGACAGACTGAACTGAGAACTGTAAGTAGGGCAATTTCATGAATTCATTTATGCTTTTGGCTAAAGCGCATCCCTCCTCAAATCAGTTTGAAGCAGTTTGCACGGTGGGGTGTTTCAACCTACTAATGATTCCGCAGCTGGCTCACACATGGCACCAGGCTTATTGGCATCCTCCATGTCAGTTATTTTTAAAAAGCTCTCTTCCAGGACTCGGAATAAATTATCTATCAAACGCACCAGTGCATGGCAACACCCAAAACACAATTTGCAGTCTGGAACAGTTTTCGCTATTTGGAATAAATGAAATCCCAAGTCATTAAACTTTTTTAAAAATAAAAACACGAAGGCACCTCATATCAAATGTGTGAGTAAATGAGAGACCTCCTAGGTCATTCTTTCCATCTATTATCTGCATAGTAATGAGGTCATAAATAGATGCAAGCCCTCACCAGTTGGTTAGCTTTCTTTGAAAGACAAGAGTTGTTTTCTGTCAAACACATCACAGAGAAGGTTCAAGCAGGCAAATTTCATCTGTTCCACTGGGAAAACTCCTAGAAAATTGGCCAAGAGAAAGACAGCACAGGCAATGATGATAAGAAATAACTTGCTCTGGAATTTATAACATTCCGTGTTGTAAGTCAAAGAAAAAAATATGTAAACAGCCTCCTAACAAGAAAGCTTGATACCTACTTGTATTTCTACGATTTTCCCCTCTAACACATTCACAGGTTTAAAGTATACATATACAGATGATGGAAAGATTTTCCTTCATCTGGTTGTCAATTTCACTGGAGTTAGCAATGCTTTTCTGACAATGAATTCAAACCTCTCTGCAGTCTCTCCTGCTGTGTTTACTATGAATTTTGATGATGCTGGATATGAACCTCGCAGCTATTTGTGGTTGGCACACTTAATCCATGAACTGCGTTCTGTACCTCATCAAAAAACATTCAGTTACAAACCAATTCAGAGTAAATATTATCTACTCCAACATGTTTTGTTGCCAGGTTGCTAATGTAATGGATACATATGACTATAATAACTTTATAAAGTGAATGTTGAGAAAGAAGCCTGCAGTTCTCCCATATATGCTAACTGAGTCTAGATGTTGCCTCCCATTGCAATGCTTGGATGTTTTGACATGATTTAATTGATGCTATTTCTAAATGTGCTCAACTACAAAAGGAAAAGAAAAGAGAAGAGGAGAGGAGAGAAGAGAAGAGGAGAGGAGAGGAGAGGAGAGGAGAGGAGAGGAGAGGAGAAGAGAAGAGAAGAGAAGAGAAGAGAAGAGAAGAGAAGAGAAGAGAAGAGAAGAGAAGAGAAGAGAAGAGAAGAGAAGTTCCTAAATATTGAGTCAACAAGACAGATCATTGGTCATCTTCTGTAAATATACATGTAGATAATATATTTTAGCAGAGGAATCCAGGGTAAATTTGAAGGATTGAACTAGAAAAATGGGTGGCAGAAAAGAAGTTCCTATAAGTAATGAAATCAACCAAAATCCCTCCCAGCACGTGATATTGGACCTAGATGTGATGAGCAGGAAAAAGGATTCATATGGAGATACAAAGAAAAATGAGGTAAGGCAAATATGCCAGTAATGACAAAAGATGTGAAAAGTTTGATGATACTAAAGGAACAGAAAGCAAGCCCATCCTGATGGAGGAGACTAGTGGTTATGAAATAAGCATTCAAGTTTAGATGTTATTTTAATGGTCCTGTAGAGGCTCATGGATTAGAGTTTGATCCCCACCTGGTGTGGCAGAATAGAGGTGCTATGACCTTTAAGTGGTGATACTTAGTGTAAGGTAATTAGGCCACAAGAGGCAACACTCTTGAAATACATTGATGAGGTAGGTTCTCAAGGGTAAAGGATAGTGCTCAAGAGAATGAGCTGATATGAAGGCAGGGTCTTTGTACCTCCCTTGGATTCTTCTTCCGCTGGCATCACCTGCATATCCTGCTCACTCTGGCTGTTGATGTGCCATTCGCCTTCTACCCTCATTGGAGTCTAGCAGATGCCAAAGCCATGTTCTTTCACTCCCCATGAACTGTTAGAAAAATAAACCGAAAACTTTATCTATTTCAATATAGAAACAGAGAATTGATTCAGAAACTAACACTAGCTGGAAGTGTCAAGAGTTACAGAGATTTCATAGCAAAGGAGAATTAGTTTTAATTATTTTTTAAATTCTTGTGTTTATAGAGTTTGTTTATTTATTTACTTATGTGAGAGAGAGGAAGGGAGAGAAAGAGGAAGAGAGAGGGAGAGGGAAGGAAGGTATGAGCATGCCAGGGCCTCTTACAGCTACAAACAAGCTCCAGAACCACGTGCTCTTCCCCTCCCCCACCATGTGCATCTGGCTTTAGGTGAGTACCTGGCAATCAAAACCCAGGCTGATAGACTTTGCAAACAGGTACCTTTAACCACTGAGAAATCTCTCCATCCTTTTATTTTATTTTTAACATAACTAGAAGCCACTGTAAGTTTTTAATCAGAATTAATATTGCTAAAATGGCAATTCTTCCCAAAGCAATATACAGATTCAATGTTATAGCAAGAAAAAAATCCAACTTCTTTCTTTGTAGATATAGAAAAAATAATGTCAAAATTCATTTGGAATACCAAAATGCCTTAGTCCAAAAGTATCATCAGTAAAAGAAGTTCCTCAGGAAGTATCACCATTCCTGATCTAAAGTTATACTATAAAACCATAGTAACAAAAACAGCATGGTACTGGCATAAAAACAAACATATGTACCAATAGAACAGAACTGAAAACTCTACCCTTAGTTCGAGTAACTACAGCTACTTGATCTTTGACAATGGTACCAATTCACTGGAGAAAAGACAACATCTTCAACAAATGGTGCTGGACAAATTGGATAAATACATGTAAAAAAATTTAAACAAGACCCACTCTTCTCACCATGCACAAAAATCAACTCATCACAAGTGGCACCAGCCTATAGCTCCCTGGCCCAGAGACTCTTCAGTGCTCAGTAGTACAACAGACTTAAAACACACCTACCATGACTCAGGAAATTTTTTGGAAGAGGGAGGTGGAAAGATTTTAAGAGCCATGGTGGCTGAAATATCCAGAGACACTGCTCCCCTCAACAACAATAAAAAAAACTGGCCACTGTTTGTACATTTCATAACCATCTCTCTCATGGATTGTTCCAACAATCCCACTGAGGAGGCCCCCTAAGTGGATTGTGGGCAGGGAGGAAGGAAATGGGGGTACCAACACAAGACTTATTCATACAGTGGTTTTATTTCAACTCTTTATATTTGGGTGAGCATATCTCTAGTTACCATGCTACATTTTCATGTATATCAGTCTCTGTAAGTTATCAATATCTGGGTGATTTCACAGAATGCATTACATTCGCCTTCTCTGGCTTTGGCTCACTTTCCTTAAACAATTTTCAGTTGGATAAAAGATCCCATTGTGTTCACAAAGAATGGTGAGCTCTTCTCTGGAATATTTTCTATTCAAGTAGGCTCTTGAAAAATGGAGGGTAATTTTCTGAGCTGAGAAAGTACCGCTGAAGCAATCATCACAAGTCACAAACATGAAATGAGCTGGATGTGATAGACTGAGTCCCTGCAGTAAGTGAGAAGTCCTGCACTGGCACCTAAAGTGTCAGTCAGCATCAAGGCGAACATAGAAGGAGTTCTGAATTTCACTCGTGTTCTTTGGAATGCTTATATCACTTTCACAGTCTGTCAGCAAAGCTGATAGAATTCAAATTGTGTTTGGGTGTATTGGTTAATTCTTCTCTGAAACAATAGCAAGACACAATGAAACTTCACTATCAAATGCATAATTACACGAGACAGCTGGAGAAGAACTACCTCAGCTTACAACTCAGTTGTGGTATACCACCTCCTTGGCCCAAAGTTAAAGCATGTTGTTGAAGAGGCTGAAGGCAACAATTAGTTATGTGAAACAAATAATTCTTAATGTCTAAGTGGGAGGAAGGCATGAGCTTCCTCTTTTCTTCATATTATCTGGACAAACCAAGACACACTACAAAGCATAGTGTCTGTAAAGTGATCAGGATACTGGGTCTATAAGAGAAGGCAGAGAAAACAGTTACTACTCTCTAAATAATAATATAAATGGCTGTACTATAAATAAGCCTTTATTATGCATTGGCAGAAATTGGGGCCATCTAATAAGTACCATTCTAGACCCAGTTTTAAAAGCACGTGGGGCTGCAGAGGAGACTCAGTTGTTAATGATGCTTGCTCTGCAAACATACCAAGTGGAGTTTGAATCCCTAGCATCCAAATAAAGCTGTATAAAAGTAGATCATGTCTATTTAAACCCATGGTACTTGCTTACAACAATGGGGAGGTGGAGGTAGCAGAGTCTCAAAGCTTTAAGCAAGCAATTCAGTGGCAAATAATGAGAAATAACAAAAGAGACCCTGTCTCAAACAAGGTGAAAGAAGAGGGCCAATCCCCTGAGGTTGTCCACTGTCTTCAAATACCACATGTTCACACAAAATATATAAAAAATGAAAGCATATGAATTAATTACAAGACTGTCTTCAACACAGAAGCAGAAGTAGGAAGTAATGTTGCCTAGTGATTAACAAAAGAAGGAGACAACATGTTTTGGGAAAGGCTGTATGTGTCTTGTTTTTATTCAGCAGGAGTGTGAGGATATTACAAGATCATGAACTATTTAGTAAATAACAGATATGTAAAGGATACATGTCAATTTTGTAACATGTGTAAATTATATGTGGAACAATTCCTTATTTTTATGACTTTCTTAGAGAAATCTAAGTGAGACAGTATTTGTTTTGATATGAAATGCCTCAAGTGTTTCTATGCTGAAGGCTTGTTCTCAAGACTCTATGTCTCATTAGTGAAACCAATTGATGAGATCAAAATTCAGAGGGATGGTGGAAATTGTAGCACGTGGGCTCTATTTAGAGAAAGAAGGCATTGTGGGTATGTCATGGGAAGTCATATTCTGTCCTGTGCTCCCTTCTCTCTGCTTCCTGGCTGCCATGAGGTGATCAGCCTCCTTCTCTGTGTCTACTAACAGGATACTCAACTATGCCTCAGACCTGATCTCACCATGGATGGAAACTGAGCTAAAATGAGATTTCCTCAATTAACTTGCCTAATTCTTGGCATTTTGTCAATGCAATGGAAAACTGACTAACTCAGGGAAGTTTGTGAATCAAAAGATAAGCATTTTTTTAACTAACATATCACAGACCAGGTTTTTTTTTGTGAAGATTTGTGTTTTTTTAAGTTAAGGAAGATATTGAAAACTGAGCTTATTCAAAATTCATAGCATTATTTTTACTGTATAACTAAGGCTTATAACAGAAGTATCCATAGTATGGATGTAGCATTTACACTGAAAGCAATTTTCATCACTGAAAGAATTTTATGGCAGATTTAAAATGTAAAGAAATGTAATATAAATCTTAGAATATACCTTGAAATATTTATACCTTGAATATATACCTTGAAAATATTAATAAATTATCTCAAATATTGATAAGCTATCTCAATAATTTCCATAAGATTTTGCAGATGCTTTCCTGTTATTTCGAATAACTGAACATGTTGTCATATTAGGAAAACACACAAAACTTTGGAAGAGTCTTTTATCTTCCCTACTTTTTTCTCAACAATTTCTAAAGAAAACTAGTTTCAAATAATGAGATGTGTCAATTCAAGTGTGATGTCGAATAGCAGAAAATTAAAGTTGACTTGTATTTTTGAACTGGGAATTTTCTTTCTTGATGTTTTTGAACACTTTCCATAGATAGTTTTGCTTCATAAAGTCCAATGGGTTCATTCAACTGAAGTCTCTTAACACACCATCTGACAATCTTTCTGTCACACGTTATAAGATACGAAGATATTTTTTCCTGTTGTGCACTTGACAAATAACAAACTTGATCATTTATGAAACTGCCTTTGCTCCCATAAAGAAATGACAAAATCTATCTTGAGGTCTGGGTGAAGGCGTTAGGTGTTTTACCCAGGGACCTCCTCCACCAAGAAGTGTGATACCATCCTGTTTGTATGGTAGTGGCTGTAATTCCACAGCTGTTTCATCATATTTACTCTAGAATCTATTGCTGGTGTCTAGGTCAATACCTACTCCCAGGCACTGTTTTCCTTCCAACCACTTTTCAGCATCATAGGCTTTCTCATTAGATCCATCAATCACTGGGCTGTACAGGGCTAAGCCTTTCAAGGCACTGTTTGTCTTGTGGACTGCATGCTGATCAAATCATTTGGTTCCTCTGTGGTGTGCAAAGGGGTGGCTAGTGTGCCGAATGAACTTTCACTCTTCATTATCAGTGATGATCTTTGCAGGAGAGATGTGAAAAAAGCAGGCTCTGTCCCTATTAGCTCCAGCTGCTTCTATATATCCATTTCAGAGGTAGGAACCCAGGTAATGCTTCAGTCCTAAAGTCTTTAGAGAATGCAGCATTATTAGAAAATAGGGGTAAAATTCCAACTATTTCTTTATCTGACTGAATGATGTTTTGAATCCTAGATCTAACAAATTCTGGGTGTTTTCTTTCCTAAAAGGAAATAAACCCTTTTTTGTTATCTTGTAAAAATAATAGGGAAATTTAGTATATGGACTTGCTGACAAGTGGCCTTATTGCCATCAAGTTACCCCCTTCTGTCCCCTCTCCAAGGCCCCCATTGCAATGAGGACACTCAACAGGGTCAGTATAGGTAATCCTTGTGGTGTTCATGAAGACACCAATTGCGTGGGAAAAATGTGGCCCCATCATACACCTTTCTACCTCTGACTCATATATTCTTTCAGTCCTCTCTTTCAAACTGTTCCCTCAGTCTCCTTCAATGTTGAGCTTCCTTCAACCTCTTGTTTTCTGCTTTGGTAAGTGTTGAGTCTCCTCAGTGACTACTGCCACCTCTCTGGAGCAGGTCCTCTGGGTAGGAGTGAGAGCAGTGCTCAGATTTCATCCACCATGTCCTCTGCAGTATTTCATAATGGCTTATTCAAATGATTTTGAGCGATCATATTAATTCTTTTTCTATTGTGCTTAAAGTAAAAGATAATAAAGCATTCAAAGATATGTTTTGTATTCTATGAATGCTTCATAATTGTATTTAAAATCTCATGTTTCTTGTCTAGATATGATTTAGGTTGGTACTAATGAACTTGAATTTTCAGAGTGTTATTAAATCTCAAAGGAGTAGAAAAAGGAAGAAAAAGTATAATCGCCCCATACTATCCTTTTTTAAACTCAAGACTTTCTCTTAGATACATAATAAGAGTTATAAATAAAATATACATGTTGGGTACCAAACCAAGACTGTAGGTCAAACAAACATACAATTATATCTGTAGAATTTGGATTCAAAGTGGCAACAATTCTGTTAAAAATAACTGTTTCAAACATATTTTCAAGGAATTGCAATATACATGCAGAGAACAGTCTGGAAATTTTGGCCATAAGAAGACTGAATTCATAATTATCTAGAGCAGCAATCAGAAACTTCAGTTCAAACCTCAGTTAACATCAGTAAATATAGTCAGAGAACTAGAATAATCTGCAGATACCTTTCACTTGGTTGTTGGTTGTATTTCTTGTTTCAGTCTATTTAAATAAATCATTTCTGGTTCTTTGAATAATTAACCAGTCAGGACTATGGGTGAGTCAGGAGCTCTGATAAAGAAGGCTGGGTGCTTATAGGTGAAGTCTGCCCTCTCCCCTGCAGCTCATTCTACTTATTCCAAGGCATAATGAAAAAGATGGTTTATCTCCTAAATAATTACTATGTTCCTCAATAAAGCAAATTTGCATTTTCTCTAAACTAGTATGAAAAGTTTTAAAGCTCCCAACTGGGAAGAGAAAAAATCAATGAGTAGATATGAGAGATAATAAAATGTAAAATATTTAAGTAATTTGACACATTTTTGATTAGTTGACTGCTTAAAAATCAAACTACATTTTACCTGAAAAGTTTATCATTCAAAATTGATCCATCATGCTAGGTTTATAACTCAAGTATTTTGAAGGCAAAGCCTGGGGCTTTTGTGTTCATATCTATGGTAGTCTACAGAAGGAGATTCGCCTATATACCAAAATTTATCTCAAGAAAAAAGTTATTGTAATTTTATATATTAATTTTAAACTTAAAGAGTCATATTTAAAATAATTAATTCAAGTTGTGGTGTGAGTGAAATTGGAAAAAAAACTCTACTTTTTAAACCATGCTACCCTGGATGAGAAAAATATGAGTTGAGATTATACAGCATCACTGGATAAAAGCAAGTACCTGTTCAAAACTTTGTACATAATCTATAAAAACATTTTAAACATCACAAGGATGCCCTGTTTCACTGTGATGCAGGCTGCCAGCACTGACTCTAATTTCCTCAGCTTTTCATTCCATAAAATCTATTGTTTGGGCACTAATCTATGAAATTTCATAATGAGTTTTCATTTCTTTGTCATGTTAGCTTCCGGTGTCTTTTTATTTTCTTTTTAAGTGTATCAAGCCGAGGAAAAATACAGCTGATGAAAAGATAGCTGGTGGGATCCTGTGGCCCTTGCACATGGCCAACTTCTAAAGGGGTTACAGGTCCATCCTGACAGTGGTAAGGCTTTTTTCCCCATCCCTCTGGTAAAAATTCTTTCAGAGACTTCTAAAAATCAAACCGGTTTCTCTTCCTGGCATGATCTGAGCGATTGCAGACATCAATAGAGGGCAGTAACAGTCTGTCCTGGAAAGCCTTTGTACCAGGAGAACTCCCTGGGACAACAGCAGCTCTCAGCTTGCAGATGGGATGCAGGGGACAGAACAGAAGCAGTTCCCCTGTCCTTGAGCAAAAGGATAAATTCACAATGTAAAGCTTTCGATTTCTGTCCTGTCTCTGTATAGCCGACTTTGTCCACAGGCTCTATATATGCTCTAACACATTTGATTTTTCTGTGTCGTTTTCTGACCAAAATCATTTCTAGTTTTTGACCTAACCAGGGATCATTAAACTGAACCAGAAGGACACTCAGTTATGCAGTCCATTCTAGTCAATTCTTGGAGTCATTTATTGAAGGAATTCAAAGAAGAGTTAACTGCACTTCTCAATTAGCCATGGCATTGTCTCATGTTATTTTGTTTTCTGGGTGATTTTTATATACAGCCAAAGCATATTATTGACAGAAAACTTCAGTGATGTCACATGTTTAAAGAACAACATAGTAAATGTGACTCGGAGAGTTGTTTAAACATTTATTTTTATTTTTTATTTTTTAAATATATATTTATTGTCCATAATGTGTTACATTAGTCAGTGGGCAAACAATGAGCTGTTATCCCCAATTCCCCAATGCCCCCCTCCCTATCCCCAATCAGCTGGATATCCTCCTCCGTGTACCATCCGGATAGCCTAGTACTCAGCCTGGATCTCCTGGCTCAAGTGTGTTGTTGCTGTAGGGTGCCATGCCTCTGGATAGTGTCCCCAACCACGGCTCTTACAATCTTTCCTCCCCCTCTTCTGCATAGTTCCCTGAGTCGTGGTGGATGAGTATTAAGGCTGCTTTAAGATTGTGAGTTGAGGGGTTTTTGTGTCGAAGATCATTGGTTTCTGTCTCACTGGCTTATCCTGTGTAGGTTGAATGTCTGTGGCTGTGGGTCCCTCGTTCCTCCCGTCATTCTCTGAGGGGTTCCATTTGGATCCTCCATGGTATGACTGTGGTGGCTCCTCTCTTGCCAGAATCTCAGGTATCGGCCTACGGTCGGTTGATAGGGTTAGATGGGCCCCAGCTCTCTCGCTGCATCCTGAAATATACAAGCACAATCTCTACTAGTCTGCATAAAGAACACGGTTAATGTTTAAACATTTTGAAATGAAAAAAATAGGTAAGCTAATGAGTAAAGCTTGCTCTATATTATATGGTTTTAGTAAAAGCAAAAAAAAAAAACTCATATTTTTCTTGTCCAAAACAATGAAACAACTCATTCATATCCTGTATTCTGTTGCCATAGTATTCTGTTACCTGAAAACTTTGCCTAGTTTAAAGATGGCAATATTACTGGAAGAGAAATAATGACCTTTATCACTTACTTTTACCCCCAGTACCCATTTATCCCATCCAGTCTAAAAAGTAATTTTAAGCACAGAGGAATGGGTACAAAACCCTAGGTGCTTTAGAAGATAGGAAAAGAAGAAATACCTTTTGTAGAGGAGAAAATTGGTTAAGAACTGTCTAATACTGTGAAAATAATATTTGATAATTGCTTCACTTGCAGGGGAAAGGACACATGTTACATGTAAACAGAAGTGGGGAGGGTATTTAGATGAAAATCAAATTGAATTTGAAAATGCCCAAATGAGTGATACCTAAATTACTGTCTGCCAACTGAAATATAAAAGGTCAATAAATTAGAATTTAAGAATTAATAACATTTGTAGTGGTTTGAACTAGAGGTCCCCCATAATCTAATGTGTTCTCAGTGCCAGGTCCATAGAATTTGGGAATTGGAGCCTTGCTGGAGAAGGTGTGTTGTTGAGGGCAGGCTTCTCCTTGCCAGTATTTGGCACACGTTCCTTCTGCTGTTGCCCACCTCCCACCTGCTGTTGGCCAGTAGGTGATGTCCAGTTTCTGTTCATGTCATCATTTTTCCTACCATTGTGGAGTTTCCTTGCAAGCCCGTGAGCCAAAATATACCCTTTCCTTCCAATAGCTGCTTTTTATTTTCAGGTGTTTTGTGCCAGCAACCTAGAGCTGACTGCAGAAGCAAAATTGAAACGAGTGAGTGCAGTTGTCACTGCTGGAACCCTGACTCTATGCCTTTTGGCATTTTGAAACTATTTGCAGGAGGAATACATAGGATTTGAAACTTTGGCCTAAGAGAAAATATGTGCTCCTGAGGACAAAATATCATGGACAATTATGGTCAGAGATGAAAGTCCTGAATGCAATAAGAACTATGGACTGTGGGGTTTCCCTTAAGAAAGAAACAACAAACAAACAGGTTTAGTAGCATTTGGAGTGAGAGGCTTGTTGGGTTCTGCCTGCCCATATCCTAAGAATTTTTGTAGGGTTGCTGTGATGGTTAAATTTATTGTCAACTTGACCTGTTTAATAATCTACAGTAATCTTGGGTGAGTCTGAACTTGCCTGCAGAAGGAATTGACAAAAGGAGGAGGTCCCTTCTCCAGTGTGAGCCCTTACCCCCAGGGCCTGGGCCTTCCAAGAGGGGACTGGATATAAAGAATCTGGAGGGGAAGGGAGCCTCTCTTCACCACCATCCCCTGCTGGCTGCTGGTGCTTATTTGTGACTTGCACTCACATCCTGTTCTCCTACCCTTTCTGGACATTGGAACCCAGTTTCCTTGGCCTCACATCATTGACTGAAGAGCAGCCACTCCCCAGGGAGCCATCTGGCTTTCAGGGCTGGATTGGGACTGCTGAGGCCTCCAGCCACCTGCACTGAACAGCTACTACTGGTTCCTTCTCCCATGGGCCTGCATACAGCTATTGTTGGACTGTCATAAGCTACCCCAATAAATTCACCTTTTACTACAGTCCTTTTTTTTTCCTCTAGAGAACCCTGACTAATACAGTTGCTCTGTCTAGAAATGGATTGGTGTGAGCAGAATGATATGACACAGAAAGAAATGAAACTTTCTGTTTCACTAAACTTCTGAACCTGCTGCCCCTTTAGCTACAATTGCTTGAGAAATGACAACCATTGAGATTGGACCAGGTGATCTGCATTGGGACAGCAGGAAGAATTCGGACTCTTTGAAAGTAAAGGGCCTGAATGCAGAAGGCGAGTCTGGCTCTTCAAAGCTGGCTTTATCCCCACTCTGGTTTAACAAATTGGTAGCCCACATGTTCTATGGAGTATAAAAAATGTAGGGAACAGAGGGTCCTTAGATTTGCAACTCAATTGTGCTTTTTGGAATTGGCCATGGTAAACATGAGGCAATACTGTATGGAGTGCCAATGGAGCCATGAGGTTGAACCATTGGTTGCAAGAGAGACCCAGTAGATATGCCAGGACTACAGGAAAATGACCAGCGAGAGCTCCAGGCTTGGGATACGTTGTTCCCAGGGGCTGTGAGGAGCCTACCTGGAGGGGTGGAAATTAAACTCCATAGACTCATAGTTTGTTAGAATTATGGGAATTGGAGACTTGTCACTGGCTAGAGTTATTAGACATGGAGTTACAGAATTTGATATTTGCTCTGTTGGATTTAAACCTTGTATTGCTTCAATAATTCTTGATCATGCCCAATGCCATCCTTCACAGTATGAATTCTTATTTTGCCTCATTATGTTTTATTGTTATTTTAGTAATTTTATCTCAAAGAAGAGACCTTGGACTATGGGGATGCTTGGACAGAATTGATAAAACAATGGGTACTTTTAAAGTTGAACTGAACGCATTGCATTTCACACCAGTCAATGGGAGCAAGGGGTGGAATGTGGTATTTGATTCAGGTACTCCCCATAAACTTATGTGTTCCTAATGCTGGATCCCCAGCTCATAGAATTCTGAGAATTGGAACATTGTTGGTGATATGTTGTTGGGGGTGGGCTAATGGGTGGTACAGCCAGCTTCCCCTTGACAGTTTTTGGCACACTCCCCTGCTGTTGTGGTCAACTAGCAATGAGGTGGTGTCCAGCCTTGGCTCATACTACAGCTTTCCCTGCTAACATGGAGCCTCCTCTCAAGTATGTAATCCAAAATAAGCTCTTTTCCTCCCACAAGCTGCTTTTGAGTGGGTGATTTGTGCCAGCAAGGTGAAGGTGACTCCAACATTCCTTTCTTAAATTGCTTTTGCAATGTATTTTGTCAGTTTCAATAAATACTATTACAGTAGTATCCAGGTGACCTAGCTGAATTTCTACCCCAACATGATCTAATTTATCTTTGTAGCCAAGGAGGCTGAAGCCCAAAAGTCGCCTTTTAGATGGGCTGGCAAAAACTAGTTGAATCTGAGATGACTGCCAGAGTGACCACCAGACACCTCTATCTTTATTAGAATACCCTCTGCGAGCTAAATGACAACCCTGGGGACCATAGAAATTGACAACTATAATGGCCATAACTAAAAAGAATGAGAAGGGAGAAGATACAGAGAAGGAAGAGGAGGAGGAGACATCTGAATTCCCTAGATATCTCTGCCCATCCCTTGAAATATGTGACTAATCCATGCTTTCATTGGCAAATTCCTCTCTTCATTTCTTTTATTCTAGAGCTTGCCAACTCCTTAGATAGGTGAAGTCGTTTTTGCAAGTTTATTTCCTATGACACTACTTGACCAAGAATAACAGTAGACATCATTCCTGAATTGTTGATTGCTCATTTTCATTTCACAATTCCAAGAAGTGAAAAGGAATGCTTGGGATAAAAGCCTGTAAGAGGGGCATGGCTTCATTAAATTTGGCTTGCAAGAAGCTTGAGAAGAGCCAGTGCCCCAGTCAGAGAATTGGCATGTGGGTGGAATCCTACAGCAACTTCTCATTAGCTTCTTTGTTAGTCAGGCTGTAGAACAAATGACTTTAGCAAAAAGACTCGACTTTAGACACCAGCATGTAACAAAAGCCTGGGATAGCCAAAGTGAAGGCTGAGTCCAGCCGTGCATCAGCAGTGGGGCTTTCCAAGGACTTGAGAGCAAAATCCCTGCATTAATGTGTTCCAGAGGCAGCACATGGGATGTAGAATTAGTGTGCAGTCTTTATGATGCAGGCTGGAGCACGTGTAGAAAAAGACCAAAGGCTTCTCTGCAAATGCAAACGTGCCTTAGTAGGTTTTCATGAGGTGAAACTATGACAAGCAAGACATTGCCAAGGCCAGATGGAAATTCCAAGTATGACCAAGAGAAACAATAACTGACTTTTGTTTTGTGATAATGTTCTTACCTATTATTAGCACTGCAGTTTAGCTCTTCTGATGGTGCATGGGGAATTGTAATTTGCCTGAAAGGCCCAGGAAAGAAGAGATTAGACTCTGTTATTAGACCTTCCCACCAATCTACTTACTTGTTGATCTTTTCAGCTTTTATCCCTCAGTGTCTTAGTTCATGAAAGGTCCTGACCTCCAGTAAAATGGACCATGAGTTACCCTGCCCATAATCCTGGTAGGCATGCCTCACTTTGAGATTGTCATCCTTACCCTTTGAGTGTGCGCTTTCAATCTGTGACAACTGTGCTCTGCTAATTCCTTATTTTGTCTGGTTTCTGAATGTGTTACCTGATAGAGACTAGGACTTGGAAATGCAGTAGAGGGTTTATTTTCATTATCCCTGCCTGAGGCCTCCACTCACTACCACATAATGATCAAGACTTAAGATACGTCCTGTTGGGTTTTTGACTTAGTTGTTGCTGTTCTTCCCCCTTGAAAAGGCATAGTCAATCCTCTGGATATCTTTTCATTGCACTTGATAAAGAGTTAAGTTGTTTTGATTTCAAATGCTTATAACTCTGAGTAGGGGCAACCATGCAATGAGTCTCTTCCATGTCTAATTTAGATACAAACTTAGCCTTTGCTCTTTGATTTGATAGTGAAAATGGTTAAGAATTTTAGAATATTTGGTGGAATTATTAGATTTTGTACTGTGAGAAATAAATTGGTTTGGGGAGTCCAAATGTGAAATGCTTACCAGGAAATTCATGGGTTGGATGTCTGATGTCTAAGTTAAAATGCTGGTGTTATTTAGACACGAGAGCTTAAAGAAAAACAGGATTAGATAAACTCATGAGGGTGAGTTCCCAGTGATTGACTTTTACTTTATAAGAATTGAGATTTGTTAGGGGTCAGTGGTTAAGGCATTTGCCTGCAAGGCCTGTTAACTTAGGTTTTTGATTCCCTAGTACCTACATAAAGCCAGATGCTCAAAGGGGTGCATGAATCTGGAGTTTGTAGGCAGCAGCTAGAGGAAAAGGCATATCCATTCTATCTGATCTCTCTCTCCTTGCAAATAAATAAATAAATAAATATATTTAAAATAAAAAGAATTGAGATTCAAGCTAGCATACTAGCTCTGTCATGACATGTGATGCCCTTTACCATTCTTTTTTGCTCAAGAACCTTCCATAGAAGCTAGCACCTTGCTCTGGAATTCACAGCCTTCAGTCCCATGATTCACAAACACTTCTGCTTGAGTAAATTACAGCATGTGTGGCATTCAGTTACAGCAAAACAAATGGACCAAGATGACGTGAAGTGTGCATGGCTGTACTCTGGAGGCTCCTGTGATGACTGCCTGCTGTATTGCTGTAGTCCACTCTCTTGTTGCTGCCCAAAGAACCTGACAAAAAGCAGCTTGTGAAGGAGGGGGTCTATTTTGGCTTATGGACTCAAGGGCAGCTCCATGATGGCAGAGATAATGATGGTATGAACAGAGGGTAGATATCACCTCCTGTCAGGTTGGGCAACAATAGGAGTGTATGCCAAACACTAGCAAGCGGAAGTTACTATAACCCTACTAACCTGCCCCCAACAACACAGCTCCAACAAGGTTCTTATACCCAAACTGCAATCAGTTGGGGATTGAGCATTCAGAAAACTTACATTTGTTTGTGGAGGACACCTGGATCAAACCATGACATGTATCCAATAGATAGCTGGAGTTTCCCACAGAAAACATGTGCACAAATCAGGCCTGGTGCATAAAGAAGAGCTTCATTTAGAAAATACAATGACACTCTGGTTTTTATGTGAGTAATATAGGAAGGCACAGAGGTATTGTGTACTTCAGATTCTTGAGAAGTAAAGTCCAAAGACATGTTCTAGGGAAGTCTCACATTTATTTGATCAATGTTGGTGACAGCTACAGTGAGATTATCATTATAGAGATTACAGAAATATTAGAATATTTATAGTAATGATGCTAAAATAATTAGCATGTATAATCTTCTTTCATAAAATTAGTCTTTATGATTTTTTAAATCAAAAAAATTAATTTAATTTAATTTAAAACAATTAGTCATGTTGAACTTAGATTTCTGACCCTCACCATAGAGATACCAAAAGAATCGTGCCCTGTAGTTTTTAAGAATTGAAACACATATTTTCTTGTGAATATAATCTCTTCATCTATACCAACCTTAAACTGAATACATCATGGTTCTTATGATGGTGTTATTTGTATAATCACTTTTAACAAAGTATAGCTTATAGGTTTATGCATTGTTTCTCTTTTTTATTATTTTGCCAAATGAGCATAAAATAGCTTTTTTATTTGCATTACCTTAAGGATAGCTCTACTCACAATTAGATGAGATTTATTTTTTCTCAATATGCATCATTAATAATTTTAAAAGAAATATGTATGCATAACTATATATATATATATATATATATATATATATATGGAAAATATGAACATGTTTATGTCATATGTATGTTTTATATACATTTCAAAATATAATTAATGAGAATGCAATAACTTACTGATGTCCTAGGTTAAATATATTTTACTGAAAGTCCATTAAGAATTAAGAACTTTGACTGTAAAATTTTGTTATAATTATTAATGTGATTTATTTTGAAAGCCTGACATAACATGAAAACCTTAAAATAATATGATTTTGCATTAAGTAAAAAGGTGTTTATACTTAAAATTAAAATTTTTATGTTTCTGTTATACCTTCTTTGCTACTTCAGTTTGATTAAAGTGACTTCTATGATGGATTGCTTCACCCAACTCATTTTGAATTTTTTTTTCTCAGCACTGGGAGGTGGAAGAAATAGAAGGTGTATATGTTCTGGGAGTGGAAGTCTCTTTGATGAATGAACTCGAGGCCTTTAGCCTGTTAGTTTAAGCTGCTACAGGGCTAGATTAGTGACTATGCTAGTGATCACAGATGTAGAGTTTCACCTTGTGTTTTTCCTCAGGTTCATTTGACCTATGTACTTACCTTTTATGTTTGTGGCTGACATAAAGCAGTATGAGTTCTTCACCTGGTATGGCAGGTCAATCTTGAAATTCTCAGCCTATAGAAATCTGAGCTGAAATGTATTTATTTTTATTATCAATTGCCCAGATATTTCATTGACAATTAAATGGATTTGAATTGGTAAATGCATCAATTCATTTGCATAAATGATTTCTTTAGCATTTTATACACCACTTAGGTTCCTCCCATGATTCTATCATTATGCAGCTCCAGTAAACTTTTAGCATTTAATTAATTAGTAAATAAATGCTAACCTATGCATATATTTCAAATCAACACTCATATTCATCCTCTCACCTGTTAGCATGAACACTTGAATATTTAATAGGCATTTTAAAATGATAATGAGATACTAATATATTTCTTTGCTAGAGTAGGCATGCAGAAATCATAGAAGGAGAAATATGCTTGAACATCTAAAAGATGGATTGCACTATAAACTCCTATGCAAATTAGGTTTGGAGTACCAATGCAAAGTTATCACTATTCCTCATTATATATTTCAAACATTTGTCAGACATGTTGCTTTAAAAGTGGCAAAATAGGAAACTTTACATTGGTCTTTTTAGATTTGATAGTATTTTAATTACAATATAAAACATAGTTTATCATATTTTCATTCATATCTCCATGCAGTAATTTATGTTTTGAGTAGATTGAAAGCATTTGGTCAAATATTTTAAGGGTATGTTTGAATGTTTCTGTTTAATTTTAAGACTTGATTCAGGAAAAAGAGTAAAACAAACTTTTCCCATGAGATTGAATGCACATGCAAGCAATCAACAAAAAAATTTAACTTATGGTTACTTCTTAAAGATTAGCTATTGGTCTTTCTCTGGCTTTAGATACCAATCAAAACCATGGCTGTTTGGGGTGTGGTGCACGGAGACTTTTAGAGTGAAACTATACCATCATCTGCTTTGCATCTCCGGTCAGTAGTCTGAAAATCTGGCAACTTCTCACTAGCCACAAAATTACTTGAATCAACTTTCTTTCGATACAGAAAAAAATACATGGATGATAGATAACTAAGATGATAAAAATATAGAAATATGAAATCCAGATAGTGTGTAGATTCACTGTGTCTCAAGAAAGCCCTGTCAAATGCATTATAACATAAAATTTAAATAAAAATTAAGACAAGATAGGAAGCTGTAAAATGAAAACTAATTTTTAAATATTTAATTGTATGGTCTGGGGAGATTGCTCAGTGGTTAAGGTGTTTGCTGAAAAAGCCTAATGACCTGGTTCAATTCCCTTGTACAATGTTAAACCAAATGCATAAGGTTGTACATGCATCTGGAATTCATTTGCAGCAGATAGAGGCTCTGGTTCTCTCTGTCTCTCTCTCTCTTTGTCTCTCAATGCTAATTGCAAATGTTCCATTATTTTAGCCATGTGTTGTTTTACATATAAAAATTATTGATCAAGATTGCATTTGCTAGCAGAATTTGAAAGGCAATTTCCATAGCTTCCTGGTATAGTTTGCCTAACTCATTTTACTCATGTATATATATATCAATCTTCTGGTCCAGAAAGAGAATTATTTTTTTCTAAAAATATATGGATTTGACTGTAATGTTATTACTTTAAATTATTTCATCATTAGTTAAAAGCAGGAATAAGATACAGAATAACAACATCAGGTGAATTATACTCTGGGCATAATTATCATTCCTATTTTAAAAATAATTAGAAGAAAATTAAAATATTTCTTATAGTCTGGAAATGTCAAATTTTATTAAAGGGATTAAATGCATAGTGTAAATACCCATAAGAAACAATTTCTCATAACCAAAGCATTAAATGTCCTATATTAGAAGAATGTCAATGGAATAATGTGAGATGAACAGCTTATAATAGTATATAAATCTTGGTTAATTTACTCTCTATTTCTCTTTCAAATAGAGCCACTGTTAATCTTGAGAAATGGTACTTAACCAATCTCTAATACATACAGTTCACAAACCGTAAAAAAAAATCTTTATAATTTTATAAAACAGACATAAAATACTGTGGCTATCATGCAGAAATCTTTTTACATAAAACTTATAGAAGAAACAGGAACAAGCTATCAATCATTAGTAATCCTTGGTAAGTACCATCAACAACCTATGCTAAAGAATTCATTTTATATATACAAATGCATTTATTAAGATTTTCTCCTTGTCTGTTTGTCTTGAATTTCAGGTGACACTAAGAAGATATTCTCCCCATTGTGTTAAAAATTTCATAGTCAATGTAGTTGGCAAAACATTTTCATGTTTTTTCATCCACTTATCCTGTGTTCTCTTTTCATGAATAAAGTTCCCAAACTGACAATTGGCTACATGCACTTAGCAATGTTGTGAGCAGACTGTATTGATCACAGGGTCTCTGGTGTTATCCTTGAGAGACTAATGACCTGTGTATTTGGAACTGTCCAGCTTTCAGTGCTTAATGTTTCCCATCCAGTGGAAACGTGGAGAACACCTAGAAGCTCCTTTATCTTTAATGTTGTTCTGAAATTAGGAGCTTCCATAAAACCTCAATTCTAGGAACAAGGGATCCCCTTAACTTTGTCCTAACTTTATCTTTAGTATTGGAGGTTCATTCCAGGGTGTAATACGTGCTAGACATGCACTCTGTGATATACCCTGCATTCTCCTTTTAATTTTATTATCAAGGTAGGGTTCCACTAACTTGCCAAGGCTGGCCTTTAGCTCAGGAAGTTGCCTTTGTACTTACAGCATCATAGCTACTCTGCTTACCTCCACAGACCTGCAAAGCATTGCAAGTTTTAAAACATGAATTATTGTCATTTAGATTTGATTATTAGCCACCCTTTCTCCAATGTCACCTCCTTTAAGTTGAACTAGTATATTCATAGTGAGCATAATTCCTGTTTTAACTCATTTGGGGTACATAACATTTATACTTCAAAATGAGAACGACTGGGGAGCTCCACATATTGTCTCACTTATATTCTCATTTCCTCCTGTTGTGAAAGGCACTGCTTTTATCTACCTCTTACTAGTGAAGCAACTAACATTCAGAGATCACATATTTGTACCAGTTTACTTATTTATTCATTTACATAATCACTGGTATACCATCTCAGGTTCTTTCCAAGTACAGTGATACTCTTGGAAGGTAATACTTATGAAGAACTGTATTAATTTAAATAAAATGGAAAAAAATAAATCCACAAAGCTACATTTTGAGAACTGTGTGAATTTAAAAAGAAAAGAAATAAATGCTCTAGGAAGAATCAATACAATTTTATCCTATAAGAATAATAGGCTTATTATTAATGCCTTTTATCTAGATGAAGTGAAATCTTCCAAATAATGTAGGAAATGGGATCAATACAAAGTATTATCCCTTTCATCAATTTACTTATATTCTATTTGGAAGTTAAGAGTGCTGCCAATAATAGAGACATAAGAAAACAAAGAAAGAGCAAACACAATAATTTTCTCAACTGCATCATTCAGGTAGTAAAACAAAACAATAATTCTTGGATGACTTCATCATGGAACCAGGCAATCATTTAGGCACTAAAGGAAGAACCTAAAAGAGCATTCCAGCTAAAGACAACAGCGTGAACTAAGGTAATGAAATGGAGATGATTCTGAAAGAGACCATTTGGATTATAATCCAAATAGACAGAGACAAGTTTGTACACCTGATAGCCATTAAAATATTCACTAGATATCATTTTATCATGTATTTGTTGTTCAATGAGTGAGCAAATAATTACAATGCTTTATTATTTTCCATATAAAGCTGAGATTTTGAAAAAAGAGAAAGCCTTAAAGCCATAGTCTAATGAAAATGAGGGCATATGGCAAGCACCAGTTTGCAGGGTTTCATACTTTAAATTAGCCTCAACGCCAAGTAGACAAGGATTATGGGTCAGGAAAGAGCCAAGTTCCCCTTCGAGGAAAGTCAGTCCATCCTGTTCTGGAGGGTCAGTATGTTAACCTCACAACCTGCTCAATCCATCTCTATTTTTCTGGAGCGCCCAACAAGGTTGGCAAACGTGACCTTTCACATGTCCACTACACACTGAATGGAAGCCGTCAACTCATTTCACACAGGTCAGCACACAGCAATCAAAGGGTAATGGCTTTTTGTCACCACCAAGCCTCTCTAGGGTTAAAGGGCATCCTCTAGGTCAGAGGCTCGGCATCCAATTACCCATCCCAAGAGCTATCTGGGCCCCCAATGAAAAGTAATTTGCTCAGTGTAAAACTGAATGGACTACCCGATTGGCTGTTTTCTTAGTTGCTGCTTTCAAAAACACCTAAAAGCAACTAAAGTGGTGGTTGTGATGGGATTTTAGGAGATGTGAAGTAATGATGAGAGAAATCATAGAAAGTGAGCTTATGTTGTGGCGAGAATTTAACAAAAAAATCCACACATGACAAAAACCAGGGCTGACATCACCCTATTGTTGAATGAAAATATCCCTTCAGGTGACAAGTGTTTTCAAGTAACCTTCTCTTTCCCTAAATAACAAGTAAATGGCACTGTCAATTAAATAAATGAATTTATAATAATTACTTTTCTGGATACATTCTAATGAGATTAAAACTGTATATAAACAACTTAAAATTTTGTTATTAATATATGATGTCGCTAGAAATGTTTACTTTCAGAAATATTTCACCCCTAAACTGTTCGGTAAACAAGTCCTTTGTGTTTTATCTCAGAATTTTGCCATAAAAGCAATGTCAAAACTATCTAAAATACTAAATCAGTATATTCATAAAGGTGAAAATATTCTGAAATTGTGAAGAATAAGTTTCAGACATCCTTAAAATCATAGCTGATACCTCCAATTCCAATGGTTTGTACTTATTTAATTACTTTCCTTAAACAAGGTTTCAATCACATGGATGCATCCTTATTAAACAAATAATCAGATTATGAATCTATAAAACTTGCAGTGTTTCTCCTCACATTTTGCAAACATTAACCAGAAGCAATGTTGGAACAGGCTCTTCTGTGAAACCTCTGGGGGGAGACACAGCACAGAAAGTGACTGCAGCGTTTCTCCAGCTGGTTAATAGTTTGAAGACACAGACAGACATCACCTTACGGGCCGAGAGCAAAGGCGGATGCGAAGATGGTGTGCCACAGACCCGAAGATGTGACTCTGCCCAGTGATTCTACAGAAAGAATGGAAATATCTCATTCATAAAAAATAACAGTGACACATCGATTACCTGATCGACAGTCTGAAAATCATCTGTAATATGTCCATAATCATTTGTAGAGTGAAATGATTCTAAGAATTCTCAAAGACCTTAAGAGACTTATTCATTTAAAATGTTAGCATAAATATTGCCAAAATAATTTTTATGCAAATTGAATTCCTCATAATTGTGCTTTTGTATGTATATTATATAATTGCCAAAGTTTATGCATCACCAGGAAATTATATTTTTCAAAATAGCATAAAAGTTCTCTAAGGTATGTTAATATACTGATACACAAAGGCTATCTTAAAATTTAAGAATATCGTAAACAGGACTGGGGAGATGGCTCAGCATCGAAGAGTGCACGGAACACAAACTCTAGGGCCTGATTTCTCCAATGTCAATATCCAACAATATAGGCACAGCTGGACTTGGCCATATGTGTTTGTAACCCCAGTCCTGTGGCAGGTAGACACAGGAGAATTACTGGGGCTTGCTGGGTATCCAATTTGATAGCAAAAGGTTGCTCTGGGTTCAATGATGTAGTCTATCTTATGGAAACACAGTGACCTAGCCTCTGCACACAGGGGAAAAAAACAAGACTGAATATTCAAGTATTGTGACATTCATCCTTAATACTGGAACAGGGGAGACTTCTTCAAGGATATGATTAGTTCAAGAACAATGTGAGTTATTTAGGAAAAGCCTCTTCAAAAATATTGTATCCTGGGCTGAAGAGATGGCTTAGCGGCTAAGGCATTTGCCTGCAATGCAGAAGGACCTGAGTTCGATTCCCCAGTGCCCATGTAAAGCCAGATGCACAAGAGGGCTGGAGGCCCTGGCGTGCTCATTCTCTCTCTCTCTCTCTCTCTCTCTCTCTCTCTCTCTCTCTCTCTCTCTCTCTCTCTCTCTCTGCCTCTCTCTCTCAAATAAATAAATAAAATATTTTAAAAAAATATTGTATCCTGAGATACGTATTTTTTTTAAATTGAGGTAATTTAAAATCTTAAATAACTTGCCCTTGAAGCTACTTTTTTGCTAACATTCTGAAACATTTTATTATTAACTGTCTTTCATGCTTAGAGAAAAGTTTTTCTCAGTACAGAAAGTTCATAAATACTTGTCACCTTCCTTCCATTAATGTTAACCACTTACATAATGATAATACACTTATTAAAACTTAGAAATTATAATGGGCCAAACTATTAGCTGAGCTCCAGACCTTATGTAAATTTCTCTTGATTTCACCTCAGTGTCCTTTCAAAGAACCAATTAAAGATCCTACATTGGATTTTCTTTTGGTTGAAGGTTCCAATCTGGATTTCTCTTAGCCATCTTTAACAGCTGTCCCCGCTCCTTCATTCTGTTGCTTCTTTTTAAACAGTCATTTCTTTTCTGAGGTAATAGGACAGCTACTGGTTTTTCCCTCACTATTGCCACAATGTATTTTTAGTAATATTCTATCCACCCAGTTAAAAGTATTATTTTGTAATTATAATAAAACCATAAAATACTTAATCTTATAGCATAATAATTAGCCTGAAAATGTACAAGGTATACCATCATATGCTATATGTTTCCATTATCACATTTTCACAATGTATTTTAGAAATATGTATTGCTAATTTCCTTTATATATGCAATGAAATTTAAGTTCAGAAAAGTAATGTCTCCAAAATCAGTGGTTCTGATTCTTTGGTTGGGCACACATCAGGACCATAGAAGGAGCACAATTTGAAATGGTTGAGTACATGTTCAATGCCATAAAAGGAATATATTCTGAAAATTATTAACAAGGTAACATAGAAGAGAAATATAGGAAAGAAATCCTCCCTTAATTAGCAAAAATAATGTGTCCCATATGAATGTCCTAAGCATGGCAGTTCAGTAGAGTAAGATCTCATATTTAGGAGTCATTCTATTGGTCATACTATTCAACAATTAGGCTGGTTCCATTTCTTAACTATAGCAAGTAGCGCAATAATAAGCAGACATACAAGTGTCTCTGTGCTAGGACTCGGGGCTACAAATGGGTCACATGGTAGTTCCATTTACAGATTTTTGAGGAAACTCAACCCTGATTTCCAGAATGGATATGCCACATTGTGCTTTTACCAGCAGTGAATAAAGATTCCTCTTTCCCTATCGTTCTTAACATTTAGAGTCATTTGTTTTCTTGATGTCAGCTTTTGTTTCTGAGGTCAGATAGAATCTCAAGATAGTTTTAATTAGAATTTCTTTGATGAATAAGAATGCTGAAAACATTTTAAAACATGTATTGGTCACTGATATTTCTTCCTTTCAGAATACCCTGTCCAATCATTAACCCATTTATTGATTGAATTATTTGTGTTCTTTTAATTTTCCAGGTCTTTGTGTATTTCAGATATTATCCTCTGTTAGCTACTTAAGCTTGATATTCTTATGCTTTCTGTCTTCTAAATACCAATTATAATAATTGACATTTTACAGGTGGCTACATTGATACAATTGTATTGAGACTTGGACTGGGAAGATAGCTCAGTGAATAAAATGCCAGGCTTAAAATCATTAGAACCCACATTCAATCTACAGTACATGATGGGCAGGGCAGGGCAGTGCACTGAGAAGGTAGAGACAGGAGGATCTCTGAAACTCTCAGGCTATCCAACCTTGCCCACATGAGAGACTTTGTATCAAAAAGAGCCAACTTTGTCATCTGGTCACCAAATATATGTGTACATATGTGCATGTGAACTTGCACACATAATACCCATACACACAAACATACACACACACAAAATTTATAGAAACTTAGTTGAGATCTTAGAAGTTTGTGACACATAGAAAGTACTAGTCACATCTTAGTGATGGATGTTTAATATAATAGAAATATTTTACAGTAAACTGAACAATTATAATTTTTATTACTTTAGTCATATATTACCATTACTTCCAAATCACGAGTTTCTTCTCCAGCCAGATGCTTTACTTATTTATTTCCCAATTAATGTTTAGTGATGAGTTTTATAGTTAAATTAGCCTTCCTTAAGTTTTATGAGTAACTATTTACCTTGTTCTAAGGTCAGAAGTGCAATAAAAATTGCCAACACAACAAAAATGATCTCAAACAGCAGGTATCCCATTTTCTCATCTGACAATCTGACAAGTGGCACATACAATTTTTTGAAGTTTCCTCATTTATGTATTTCATGTAGTGTGTCCATATTATCCCCAAGAAAATTACAATGATAGAACATTGTCTTGAATAGACTACAATTGCTTAAAATAATTTGGTATGTATTATGAAATTTTCGCTGCCTTCTGAAAATTACAAAGATTCTACACTGGGGCGTAAGACTGTGAGATCAAAGTAGGATAAATGGAATAAACAGTATTAATATGGGAAGATCATACTGTGTGTAGCCTATCTTTAGGCCCATGGTTAGTGGGGCCTTCCCCTTGGTCTTGGTTCCAGCTAAGGGTTCCTTGCCACTGAGCAGTTCTCTTAGCCAATCAGAGAGCCATTAATTACCTACCTAGGTTAAGGGTTACTATTTTATCAATAATAGCTTTATTGGTTATATTTAACATATACAGAATTAAACATGTTTTGATATATAAATCTAGAATGAACTATTACTTTATGACATAATTTTGTGTCAATCAACATTTTAAGAAGATTTAATAAAACTCCCATTATCATATTTAGACTTCAAACATAAATTGGTGCTAAACCAAGGAGGGTAATCAATGGCTTACTGATTGGCTAAGAGATCTGCTTAGTGAAAAAGAATCATTAACTGGAACTGGGATCCATGGCAAAATCCTATGAGGACCAAGATCTCTGGCTTCCAGGGGAAATACCTACTACCAGAGAGCTACAGAGATGCTACACCCATTAGGAGCTAGCCAAAATAGCAATGTTGTCTAATTTAACCTATTTTGATCTCACTCTCTGATGGAGATTCTATTTGTATTTTCTATCTTCTATTTATATTGAAGGCATTGAGAGAGCCATAGACAACTCAACTCCACCAACAGGACATCTGATGATGGTTGACATCCTTGCTAGCCTTCACACAGTGTCCAAATGAAACCTATGAGAAAGTGAGGAGACAAACAGGAGACCAATCACCACAGCAAGTCTGATAACCCATGAAAGTTCAATGGAGACAGACACCAAAGATACTCAACACAGTCCAGGGCTCAACAACAAAGCAGACTTAAAACTCATCCATGATGACTCAGGGAACTGAGCAGAAGAGGGAGAGGAAAGAAAATAAGAGCCATGATGGTGGAGAATATCCAGAGACATCTTTCCCCTCAGCAATAATACAAAGGGGGAAGAAAAAAAAATAAAGAAAAACTGGCTACCTCTGGTGCAGTTCATAACCCCTAACTTATGGACAGATCCAGTATGTGCACCGAGGAAGGAACCCAGTGGTAGGGGACAAAGAGGAGAGAAACGGGGGACACATTCACAAGATTTGATCACACAATATATATACTTGTTCATAATAAAATATTAATTTAAAAAGTTTAGTGCTTAAAGAAGAGAAAGATAAATAAAAAATAAAAAGTGAGACAAATGGAGTGTGAAAAGTGGTTTCAAGGATGTTTGCTAACTCCCTCAAGGACACACAGTATGTACTGGAACTCTGACTTCATTTTAAATTTATTCTTCAACATAACATTGATTTCCACATCAATTGTATCATATGAGAGTCCAGTCAAATATTTCCATAGTTTTAATATTTGGGGTGAATATAACTGCTCATAAACACATCATTATAAATGTCAAATGACAACACTGTACTTGGTTTTGTCCCTTTGAGAAATCTTCGGAATCATAGATTTGGTAATCATTTAGGAGATATTTATTAACTATTTTGTTTCATAGGTTAAACCATCAAAATGCTGAGACATATTAGGCAAAGGCACCATAATACAGGAAGTATTTATACTTACATAATATAAAGGACATTATTAAAATTTATTTCATTTTTTTCTGTTAATAATAGTGAATATATTTTGTTGTTCCCTTATATGATAAGACTATTTAGGATAGTAGTTAAGTACAATAATCAAACTATATTTTTTCCAAAAATAAACTTCATAAATTAAAATTTAAAAGACAGTGAAAGAACTTAACATTCAAGTGCATTTGGGAAGTATATCTTGATGTTAAAAAACTAGAAATATTTTATTCCATTTCTTTTTTTATGTCTCTGTTGATAAGAATTGATTCCTTCTGGGTTGGCTTCAGAAAAATTGGTTGATTCTATTTTCATTATATTATGATCAAATTTGACAAAAAATATAGGTTGTTTAAGGGAATTTCTTCAAGGCAGGTTCTGTTGATCAGAGAAATATTATATTTACCTGTGCTAACATTAAAAAAGTTATCAATTTTGATAGAGTTTTGGATAATATAAAACCAATTTGAAACTTTTTTCTAAATCAGAGTTCCGTCAACCATATATAAAAATGAAGATTAATTAAAGTTTAGAACATTGAGGATTACTGACTAAAGTTATCAAAACAGGGAAATAAAGTGGAATTTTTGAAAATCAGTTTAAATAATTGTTTGTGAAAATTCAAGTGCTTCTGGAAATATTAAATTTTACAATTTGCATAGTTCTAAAGATTCAAGCCCAACAATTGAAATTAATTGCATGCTATCTTTGAGAAAAGTGAAAATCTGTCTAAGAGGTTCCTATATAATAACTTAGAGCAGAATGGATTCTTAATGTAATTAGGAGATCAGAAAGTATTTGGTGAGCATACACTGAATACAATGGATAGAATAACCATCTGATCACTTATACTTGGAACCCAAATTTTTGCACCAAAGCCAGTAAGAGACAATGATTGACCTTATCCTAATTTCTCATATCAGCATTGCAAAATGTAGTGTTTCAATGATACCTCTTGTTGGGAAGTCTCATGATTTTACAGGTACAAAAAAGATGAAAGACAACAATGTGAAAAGACTGACCCAATATAACTATAGAACTAACTATGGGAAGTAAGATTAAGAAGGATAACACAGTAGGGGAAAAAAAACCCTTAAGATTTATCAAGGTTTCTCACAAACTACAAATATGATTTGGAAGATAGAACATAAAGTTCATGCACTTTTTATTGTCAGTGTTGATTTCAATATCAAATAACCCCTAGGGCATGTGTTTGAAACCTTAATCCTTAGCTGGTAGAGCGAGCTATTTGTTAAGATTGTAGAGACAACCAGATAGAGCCTTATTGGGGGAAGTGTGTCACTGTGCATAGACCTTGGGGTGGAGTAGTCCTACCCTCCTTAATGCACTCAGATCACTGTAGCTACCTCTGCTTTATTCTCTAAAGAACACACAACTGGCTATCTACCACTGTTGGGCTTCCCCTCGCCAAACTGTAAGCTGGAAATCAACTCTTCCCTTTCATAAAATGCTTTTGCTTTGGCGTTTCTTCCCAGTAATGAGAAAGAAACTGCTATGACTTCATCTGTTCATTTATATTTTATGAAGCATTTGTTTGTGTCTACACAATTACACAATAATGCTACAAAGAATAAAATATAGCTGTATGGAAAATACAGAAATGATAAATTGTAAAGCAGTATGAGTATTCTGAGGAAAAAGAAGTTATTTGAAGTATTATAATTTAATGGAAACAGATATATATGAGCTGCATCTTCACATGCAGACCTACATAAATTAGTAATGAATCTTTTGCTTTGAATAGTAAAAGCAAGGGAAAAAATCATAATTCAACTATTTCATATATATAAAAGTAAAGAAACTGACTTTATCACTAGTTAAGTAAGTAAGTCAAACTAAGTTGGAAATATCTCTCATCATAAGGATATTGGTGATTTATTATGTATTGGTAATCTCTGTCTCTTCAGTGGTAATATTAACATTTATTTAAGGATTTTTTTCCAGATTGTGTTTGCATCCTGTTTGGAAATTATATCAGATCTATTGATTCAAACTTGAGTAGAGATCTTTGATTATAGATAAAATAGTATCAATTCTCATGCTTTTCACTGGATAGTGGATGTTTCCAATGAGTTTACACACTCTCCAAGGAATATTTATTAGGGACTTGCACATACAGTTAGTTATGAGATATGATATTACAGCAGTCTATTACACATAGTGGAAATTTGTAACGGGTATTTAATGATACACTAGCAGGTGTGATTAATTTCACAAAAAAGAGGAGGAGAGAAAGGTCGAGAAGGATAGTTGTTTCATGTCCTTCAACCAGTCTCTGTCTAAATGACAAAAACAGTCCGAAGAGTTGTTCTACTGTCTTTTGCTCTCAGTCGCTCATTGTCTCTGATGGCTTTTTGTTTTAAATTGGATGGACAAGAAACATCACATTTCCTCAGAGATTCAGACCTTTTCTTTGTCTCTACGGTGAGTGAATTAACATGTGATTTCTACCCTAGCAATTGCACTTTTTTGTTCATTTTATATCTTGCTAATTTTTTTTAAAAAAAGAAAACTCAGATTTATATTTTTGTTTCATAAAATTTTTAGTCATTTATTCTCTCTCAGCAATGTCATGTGTTGAAGTTAGCATCTAATTGCTGGGTTAAAACACTTGACCCAAAGCAGAATGTGGTAGGAAAGGCTTTATTTCATGCTTACAGGTTAGAGTGGAAACTACATCATGGCAGAGGAATCTTCTGGCTCAGTTGATCATACATGCACAGGAGAGAGAGAGAGAGAGAGAGAGAGAGAGAGAGAGAGAGAGAGAGAGAGAGAGAGAGAGAGAGAGAGTTGAGCTGGCTCTGAACACACAGTGGTCTAGACTCAAGATCTCCTCTACGAACACACTCCTTCCAGCAGGGCTGTACTTACTTACTGGAGACTAAGTAGAAACCTTAATCCAAAATACCTGAGGCTGTCTGGGACATTTACATTCAAGCCAACATAATCATGAAAATTTTTGTGTGGGAAACTTAAAGATTTATTCAGTTTTCTTTCAACAAGGGTGATGTTTATTCCTTCTCTCAAAAGAATTCAATTAATATTTTGAGGAAGATTTATATCAACATCTATTTTATAATGTCCTTGTTATGAATTACAAAAAATAATATTTACTGTCTTCAGAAAGCTAATAATTAACTGAGAAAATATTATGTGCATAATATATTATATTATGAGGACATATATGTTTATTTCTTTTGAACCATGAAACATACATTGAAAAAAAAATTCTACTATAGAGTGGAATAAAGCTTAATGGAGGATCTGGCCCAGGCTAGAGGTGAGTTTTATGCTGGTAGGAGAATGTTGGAGGATATTTCTTTTTTTTTTTTGTGGGGGTTTTTCGAGGTAGAGTCTCACTCTAGCCCAGGCTGTGGAGGATATTTCTGACATGGGAATTCTCTATGAAGAATGATTCTATTGGAGGAAATCTCTGGGGAGAAAATGTAGCTTGACCAAACCATCGGACAAGGTCATGAATAAAATACAAGATTTCAAAAGAAAAATGTTTAACGTATAAATCTATTAAAAATGCCATCCTGAACCAATACAGATGATAACAGTGATATTGATGCAGGTATGTTAATGAATGCATTAACATTACACAATAGAGGATAAGCTTTTAATATTTTCCTCGAAAAGTTGAAGTCACATGTGTATAAGTCAATTTTTCTTTGGATTATCAGTTTATAAAGAAAGATTTTTTTTTAATATTTTATTTATTCATTTTCAAGCAGAGAAAGAGAGAGAGAGAAAGAGAGAGAGAGAACCAGGGCCACCACCTTGTGGGTCTGGCATATGTGGGTCCTGGGGAATTGAACCCGGGGCCTTAGGCACTGGAAGCAAGTGCCTTAACCTCTGAGCCATCTCTCCAGCCCAAGAAAGATTTTTTTAAGTTCACAATTTCCGAGATTTATCCCATTCCAATTCTTGGTTATCACTGCCTTTAAGCCTGTGATAAGCTGGCACATCTTTGTGGTAGTGGTAGGAAACTTTTCTCCCAATACCTGAGACATGAGACGTAGGGCACAGGAGACCAGGGTCTTCTAATTCCCTTCCATGGCATGCCTCTAATGGTATAACTTCCTCTCACCCTGACCCACCTAACTAAACTTCTGCGTCCTTGTACTACATGGACACAGAACACAATTTAAATATACATGCATTTGGAGAAATGGATATCCAAAGCCTAGCATTATGCTAGATAATGACTCACTTTCATACTACATGTCTATATTAGCCTGAAATAGATTCAGAGAACCTTTAAAATATAACTTGATTCACAATATCAAAATGTCTCTCACTTGAATTACACCAGTCTTCAATGCCATGTTGATAAAAAAGGATTAAATTTGTATGTAAATTTTATGGTTTCTTTTGTAAAGGGCATTGATATGTGTTTGAGATGGAGAAAGGATTTTTTTTTTGAAGCTGATGGTGTCTGAAGAGCATTTCAAAATTGGGATGAGGCAATTGTAATTCGAGATAATTTAGTGAAGTTGTTCCAGTCAATTTTAGTAAAGATTTTTATATTGCTTATACCTTTCTCAGAATGAAAATTCTCAGAATTAAAATTATTCATCTGTCCAGAGTAAGAGACTTAGTTTTGTAAAAAACTTAGTTTTGTTTTTAAAAATCCATTCTTCACTAATGTAAGAAAGATTATATTATAAAATTTCAATATTTACATATACATTTTTATTTTATATATTTATATTCTAAATTTTATGTAGAATAAATGTATATACTTTTATAATAAATTTTATAAGGGAGTTATCTCAATGCCTTAAGTACATAAAAGTTCATTCTACAATCCATGGCAGTATTTTCCTACTAAAGGAACTCAGCTTGTTTTACTGATGTTTGAGCTTTTACCCCTTAAGAGTGTGAGAAATATAAATGCACATATTAACGCCTAAAGATGAATAGTTAAGGGTTATAGTATTACAACCCTGCTTGATTTATGCTTGATCACATGGAAAGTTTTATGAGAACAGATTATCTGTTGAATATTTACTTATGCATTAAAGCCTAATTACTAAGCTTCAACAAAAGCATTCTAACACTAATTCTATTTGCCTTGAACTTCTTTTTCCTTGTAATTGTTTTATATGGTGTTTGTTATAAATTAATAGGAAATTAAAATGCCTTAACATCATATTCTTTGAACCTTATTTGGCCATTTGTAATCTTGTAGATTTGTTTCTATTTGTGAAATGTTTACAAAAAATGCTCAAATTTTATTTAATTTTTTATTTTTATATATCTTGTGATATATGTCAACATAAGTCCATGTGTCAATTAAGTATTTTTTAGAATGTTTACAAAATGCACCAAAAATCTAAACAAAATCATTCTTTAGCCTAATTTTAAGTTATCATTAATGGAAATAATAAAACTAATCCCCTGTGTGTTTGTTCCTAACAAAACTTTTAAAAAGTACATCATTTTTAGAGGCCCTTTAGGCCTCAACAACAAAGCAACCTTAATACTCACCCACCATGACTCAGGGAACTGAGTGGAAGAGGGGCGGAAAAATTGTAAGAGATATGGTGGTGAGAATATCTAGAGACATTGCCCCCTCAGTAACACCATACAAAGGGGGAGGGAACCGGGTTGACTCCTAGGCTATTCACAACCCCCTACCCCATGGACAGATCCAGATCGCCCATGGAGGATGATATCCAACTGACCAAGGACAGAGGAGAGGGATATAGGGAATGCGAGACATCAACACATTAATCCCTTATTAAGTGTATCTAAGTATGGATAATAAAAAATAATAAAAAGAAAAAAGTACATTTTTTATTCTAATAGACAAAGTCTCTGTACAAATTATGAAATTTGTATCATGCCTATGATTAAATAATAATTATTTTATATAGTAGGCTTTTATGTTTAAAAATCAATTATAATTTCCCATTGTTGTAAGACAATATTAGCAATGTCATATGAACATTGATAAATGTCCTCTTCCTGGCTGGGTTGTCAAGAGAGTTGTCTCCATCACTTTAGAGGAACTTCCTTATTGTCACCTCAGCACCATGAACAAGCCAGTTTCTGTGTTGAACAAACTATAATGGAAAGAAACTGAAAGTAAACTCCAGAAAACAACCCAAAGGAGACGAGAGTTTTAGTTTCACAAACCACTGGGACCCACATCTTGTTAAAAACCAATGTGAGTTGAGAAATAGTTTGGAAGCCATGATGTTGGCTTTGAGTTAAGTCTAGCCCAGCTAATAGCTTGCTTGAGTTTGCCCAGGAAAGACTGTGAGGTATGATAAATAATATAGTTAGATTCCTGATCCATAGGAAGGGTAAGATTAAAATTTCACTTTAATTCACTCTGTTTTAGAATGATTTTTCTTGTGTGTAAAATAATAGATAACTAATAAGATTTTCATTCTATAAATTTCCTCTTTATTATATCATTTCTACAGTATCTCATTCTCCAAAAATTTAGAGATTATTCCTGGATAATATTTATTTTCAAGATAATGGCATTCTTTGAATCCTTTAGCACCCTTTAAAAAACATAATTTAATTGGTATGCACACATACGTAAGTATGTTTGATGTAATAGTTTGTAGCTGCCATGCCATGATTGTTTCTTATTCTTTCAGTATGCCTATTTTTTAAATTATTACTATACATCTATTTTATATAAAAAGTTAATATAGCTTGGAAAAAGCAAATCATGTGAAGAAAATTGCACCATCAGAGCAAAAAGAAAGTAAGACAAAATAACAAGCCACTTCAGCAAATATAAGTGTACACATATCCTAGAGTCCTACACTGTCATTAAAGAAATGTCATGAATTTTGCTGAAAATTTTCACAAAGCTCAATGTGGGTAACACTCAGGATGAATTTCTCTTTATCTCCTGAAGATAGCAAGATATTTGGATGCATTATAATTTTGCCCAATAGCAGCAGTATATTCTAGGCTCCTCTCTATCCTGAATAACTTTGAGTTTGAGGTATTGATAGAATTCTTTGCTATATTTTCAACAAATGTATTTATGAAGATATGTCAGGTATTGGTTGTTTGGCTTGCATGTACCTTTGCTCAGATTATCAAAGCTCATTTTGTATTACATTTCAATTAGTGAATTTGTCCATTTAATTTTTCTCTTATAACTAGAAAACAGAAAATTTTGAGGTTCATTCAGCCCCCTGAACACTGAATTATTTTTCATTCCTTTCTCTCTCTTTAAAAAAATATGGAAAATCTCTTTAGATCTCCCCTCTACCAAATATTGTTTTTTTTAGAATTTAACGCAGGAGCAGGACCATTGAGGAAGTTAAACTTCAAAAACTGTACTTCTGTGCTGGTGAGAAGGCTCAGTAGTTAAAGAAGCTTGTCTAGAAAGCCTGATAGCCTGGGTTCCATTACACAGTGTTCACATAATGCAAGATACACAAAGTGGCGCATGTGTCTGGAGTTTGTAGCAGCAGGAAGTCTGGGTGCACCCATACATACTCATTCTCTCTCTCTCTCTCTCTCTCTCTCTCTCTCTCATTGGATAATTTTTCATAAATATATAAGTATATGAATACAAATATTAAAAAAAACTGCAGTTCTTACTTTTATGTTCTTTTCCTTCATTGAAATTTGTTGGCTCTTAGCTCTTAGTTAATGGGTATGGAGTAATTTCAATTTCTTTCAATGTGACTAATAATTTAAACTGACTTCATCATACTTTCATTCATTGTTCAATGTCTACTCTTTCCTGTTCAAGTTTTTTATAAGGCTGGTGATATCTCATTGATTTTTGATTTTTATAGTACTTCATATATGATTTTAAAATTAATAAAGAGCTTGGATTCTCTCTTTGAACATTGTAGTAACATAATAATGATATAATATCCATATGAACTAGAATAAAAATAGATCTGTTTGGACCAAAATTGACCATTGCTTTGCTCCACAGTGTTTATAGACAAGGAATGGTTTGGATTTAGAGGTATGTAGTAGCTTTATTTTTACTTAGCACTTTAATACTATCTATTGACACAATTTTTAAAACTTTTTATTGACAATTTCCAGGTATGTAGATAATATAGTTTGATCATAATCCTCCCCCATTACCTGACTTGTCATTCCCAATCTCTGTCTCCCTTCCTCTGATAGATTTTTTTTTTAGTTAAAATGATCTCTATTAAGATCATGGAAACCAGAAATTATAACTTACTAAGGAAAAGCTTATTCTGACTTGATTTGTGGATGGCAAAAGCACTGAGAAAATCCCTAAAGTTATTCTGAATATTTTAGATGCAGACTCCATTATAGGCATGAGTCAAACGGATCCTCTTTCCTCAAATGAATTCATTAGAGGAAACTGAGCTGAAGAAGGCCCTGGAAAAGTCATCAAGGAGTAAAATTGAAGCTCTAAACTATTTCTTTCTGCCTGCTTTCATATGAGAATATGATACCTAATTCACTTCTGCTGATAATCTAAATGCAAAATGTTAAGACCAGTGAACCTTTTCCTCACATTGCCCACTTCTTAACCCAGAATTGTCAGGGTAGGCAAACGCTCATGAGTAATCAGTTACAATATGATATGCTATCATGCCTTTGCAAAGTACTGTGAAATTAAGTGAAAATTTGCTTTGCTGGAAGCGTTTGCACGTTTTGTCTTATAGCTTTTTGAGGAATGAAAATTTTGGCGCTTAATTAAAATGTTGAACAGGAGTAAAACAGGTTAGGGGGTATAGAAAGCAAAGGGAATCTTGTAGGGACTAAGTGTGTACTTTGTAAGCTGCCTGCATCCACCTATGCCAATTTTATTTATTTCCATTGGAACATCTGTGACTTGGTTAAAACATTTCCTATAAGTTCCTAAAATATCATCAATCAGAACTCTATATAAATCATTTATCACCCTTCTCTGACATATCACTCAACAGGAGGAACCTTTATGTATTTTTTGTGTAACATCTTGCAGTTGAAACGACATTTACAGGGAAAAAAAATATGTACATGCCATAAATTCCAGCATCTACCAAGAAATAATTTGCCTTCATAATATAGTGAGTAGGCTAAGTTAAAAACAGACTCGCCACTGAATTATTGCTCCCTGAAGCCATAATGTACCTTGTTTTTCTGCCCATAAAACAATATGAAAAGTGGCATTGTGAAGGATTCAGTAGTTATACCATATGCCATGAACCTTTCCTGGAAATATCTTTCCTTAAAAAAATCTAGCAAAACAGGGAGTTTATCGTAAGCTGATGTAACACAGATACATTTGCGGCTCTGAACTCTTCCCTGAATGCATAAATATGCACTGGAGAATAATAAGAGGATCATATGTTGTTACCATTATTTCCATAAGTAAATGATCAGGAAGGTAGATGTTGGCACTTATGAGGTCTAAGTGTCTGATTCAGAACCACATAATTATGTACTATAAAGGATACAGGCTTACTTTGTAAGGCCAGATGGAAGCATGCCATCTGTGATAATAACTTGAGGATGCCAATTTCTTAACATTTAGCAGAAGTTGTTACTCTGGAAAAAATAATACTATTTCCTAAAGTAATAAAGATTTGAGAAATTGATTCCTGTTCTACAATGTTAGTGACAAAAAACTAAATAGGTTGAAAAAAATCAAAGAAAAGTCTGTGATTAGTGGGAAGAGTTCATCATTTAGTCCTGGGATAATGAGATGAACCCGTTTTCCAGGTATGATGCAACTATTTTCAAGGTGGTGATCTGAGGAACTGGAGGCTGTAGGATGATTGTTGCAGTCAGCTTTCTAGTTGCTGCGCAGAGAGAACCCAAGCAAAAGTGGCTTGTAGAGGAATGGGTTTATTTAGCTTACGGACTCAAGGGGAGACTCCATTCTGGCAGGAAAAACGATGGCATGAGCAGAGGGCTGGACATCACCTCTGCCACAGCACTGCAAACAGCGGCAGGAAGGTGTGCCAAATACTGGCAAGGGGAAGCTGGCTTATAACCCCCATAAGCCCACCCCCAACAACACAGCTTCATCGAGGTTGTAAAACCCAAACTGCCATCAGATGAGGATCGATCTATCAGAACACATTCAATTGTTTGTGGGGGACACCTGTATCAAACCATGACAGTCCGCCCCTAGCCCCCACAAACTAATAATCATTCAAGATATAAACACAATATGTTCAGCTCAACTCTTAAGTCCCCGCAGCTTTCAACTGATCCATAATACCAAAAATAAACCCATAATGGCACAGAACATTCACAATGCAAAACATGAGGCACAGCAACACCTTCCTGCCGCTGTTTGCGGTGCTGTGGCAGAGGTGATGTCCAGCCCTCTGCTCATGCCATCGTTTTCCCTGCCAGAATGGAGTCTCCCCTCGAGTCCGTAAGCCAAATAAACCCATTCCTCCACAAGCCGCTTTTGTTTGGGTTCTTCTGCGCAGCAACTAGAATGCTGACCCCCAACAGTTTTGGTACCAGGATGTGGGGTCATCTGTTGCTGCTAGAACCCTGATTCTGTGGCTTTGGTCTTCTGGAAGTGATCTACAGGAGGAATGTGGAAGGACTTGAAATCTCGGCCTAGGAGATGCCTCGCAGTGTTGTGAGTACAGCTTCATGGATCATTCTGGTCAGAGTTGAAAGACCTGAATGTATTGAGAACTATGGAATGTGAGGTTTGGCTTACGAGGGGGAGAAAGAACTTGGTCAGGACTGTGCCAGAAGCAGTTTGCGTGAGAGACTTGCTGCATTCTGCCTGCCTATGTCCTGGGAACCTGTGCAGGGTTGTGTTACATAAAGATGGACTGGTGTGAGCAGATGGAGATGGCACAGAAAGAAAGATCTTTGGGTCGAAACTGCTGCCCATTCACCTGCAATTGTTTGAGAGATTACAACCACTGAGATTGGGCCAGCTGGTCTGCATTGGAACAACAGGAAGAATGCGGACTCTTTGAAGTAAGGGGCCTGAATGCTTTGATCCCCCCTGGATTAACAAGTTGGTAGCCCACCTGGTTCAGTGGAATGGAGATTGGTTAGAAAGAGAGGGTCATTGGATTTACAACACAGTTTTGTTTTTGAAAAATGGCCATCGGCGTGTGAAGCAGGTGTGCAAGGTTGCCTGCATGGAGCCCGATGGAGCCACGAGGATGAACTGTGGGTTGCAATGGAGACCCAAAGAAATCCAGGACTATGGATGGGTGCCAAGGCGAGCTGCCAGCACCGGATGAAGTTTTCCCGGACTGTGAGTAGCCGAGCTGGAGGGGCGGAATTGAATCTCCAAGAGACTTGTGTTATTGGTTAGAATCATTGAGCTTGGAGTTAGAGATTGATGGTGCCCTGTTTGTTTTAAGTCTTGTATTGTATTGGTCAATCTGTTTTTGCTGTGCCTCATGTTTTGCATTGTGAATGTTCTGTGCCATTATGGGTTTATTTTTGGTATTATGG
>PVHP010000875.1:0-22331 GCA_004024765.1 Zapus hudsonius
CAAGATAACGGTCCCCGTAATAAAATAGAAACTATTCTTCTGGGAAGACCCAACACTGGCTGCTAGCACATATTGTGGCTAATGTCTTAGTTATTATTTGTTGAGACCCATCTCCTAAAATGAATGCATGCAGGATGCTGATCATTGGAAGCTTGCTTGTTCTTAAACAAAACAAGACAAACACAAAACAAACATACACAAGCAGCCCTTTAAGAAGCTGAGCAGACATTTCCTGTCAAACAATAAACAACATTGTAAGATGGATTCATTCACACTACAGCTGTGATTTGATAACCAATTCTGTTTGGAATTTACTTATGAAATGTCACACAATCTGAGATGTTTTAATTATGTTACATTTTTATCCAAGCCTGCTGATTATGAAATGAGTGATCAACAGTTAAATCAAGCTAAAGTCTAGAAAACACAAAAAGAGTAAGACTGTTACAGAGTATGCAAATGAAACGTGAATGCTTCCTGTCTGGCTCATGATTCCTGTCTGTGCTTAAGCAAAAATCCTTCTGGCTCAATAGCACACCGTTCTTGAAAAGTAAATGCAATTGCTGGTGACGACAGGGTTCTTCATAGTAGTAAGTTCATAATCACTACCAGGAAGATTATATTTTCAGATAACACAGATGCATACTTTATAGCACTAATATATACATATTTTAGCGACGATCTTCCTTCTGCTTAGAAGTGGTATTGGGATATATTGGAGAATGGCGAGGCACCATTCTCCAACTTTTGTTTAGCAGATTTATCTCAAAATGCTTGTCTCTTGTGATTTTCATTTTTGCTTTATTGTATAAGATTATAATATGCATACAGGTAGGTTTACATTCTTTTTAAGTTACTCACATGTACACAATATCATACATTAGAAAATCTTTGTTTATTACCATTAATAGAAGATAGAAATAGAAAAGAAGTTGAATGGTAGGATATTTCACACAAGGTCAAATGTGTTGCAACATTTCACATATTTAGAGTTAAAGAAATAGCAACAGAGTTGACGTCATACTAGCATATAGAATTATCTCTATAGCTTGTTAGATGTCTGAAAACATCCTTCAAATATTAATTATTACCAAATGTTCTATTGTTTCTCTATTTCCATTACAATATAAAATAAGGAAAATATGGAAATAAGATGTGCTCTCTATTTATCAATGAAATCGCAATTGTTAGTGATATAATAAACTCTATTCCTATTTATCTTTAAGAACAACAAAACAATTTATGTAAATAATTGAGAGGTACACAAAAATCCAAAGGAAGAGAAAATTGCAGCAATAAGATATGGGCTAAAATTTTTTGGCTGTATTATCTTAATAAAACTGACAGTGACAAGGTCAATAGGAATCACATACATTAAGCCACATTGAAATTCTGGCCAATAACCACTTTTACCACAATTCTGTGCTATCACAAGTCTGTTTTCAGGTATATGGTATGTATCAGAATCAAACAACTAGGCAACCAGTGCCCCACTCTATTTGGGTACCTGATCTGCACACATGCTGGTCAAGTATAAAAACAGAAAATGCCTGCTTAATTAATTCTTGAATATCTGTTTAATTCTGAAAATTACTAAAATCAAGTCAGACTAAAATATTCCTCATTAAGTACAGATAAAGTAACTTTGAAATCTATACCCATTCATTGCCATGCATCCTGCTATGGTATTATGGCAGAAAAAGTTGGGTGTGGATTTTCCAGATCCTCCTGCTTTGCCGACAGGATGTTTTGCTTCTCAAATGCTTTTCAGCTAGTTTCCATTAAGTAGTATTTTGTAGGGTAGTATTCCAAGGTTAAAATGATTAAATAACTTTTATGGTTGATCAAATATAAGCCCTGATTATACAGAGGAGGCGAAATCATACATTTTAATTACTTTATTATCAAAGATCTATGTATTTACATTTCATTTTTCAATAATAACACTGAATTTGGTAGACATTGTCGACATATCTAAAATATTAGTCTTTAAAAATATTTATCAATGCAATGATGAAATTAGTATAGGACAACAAAAATAACATTGAAATACTGAGTGCTAAGTGTTTTTAATTTTATGACTTGGGTAGCTAGTTTAGTGTTTTTCAATATAATTAAATTAGTTATTTGAGAGTTTGCATTTTATTTCTCGGTTTGCAACCATGCACAAAATATAAAGGAAGCTGATCAATATTTGATCACAGTTACAATGCATTAATTCAAAGTTAATTTTCAATAGAACTACTGCCATTATTCACTTTTGAGAGGTGTTGCATGGATCTAAGGAAAACATCTCGGTTTCTGAGAAAGGAGAAAAAGAGACTATTATAATAGAGGCCTTAAAATAAATGTTTCCCTTAAAAAATAAAACCCTCTAAAAATAATATTCCTTACTATTTGCTCAAAACATATTGATGAGGTTGCATTTTTTACAGTTGAGCTTGTGCAAATACAAATTATTCTTTTATTGAGAACTGAGTGACGAAAATCTCTTTAATAAAATCATCTCTTAGAAATCCACTTATTATCAAAATGGAAAGCAATTTAAAATCTAGCCATTAACCTCTAGCACTTATGTAAAAGCAGATTTATTAGAATAGGAGAGAAATACCATTTTAGTAATTTACACTATAAATATTTCAAAATAAAAATATTACCCTTCATTTATTACAAAGGAATGTGAATGTGTCAAAATTCTCTCCCATTGAATTTTAATGGCAAGATGTTCAGATAATTACACTTTACAGAAAGACTGAAATTTGCAATTAAGTCCTCATAGGTTTAATATTGCTTATGCTCGACATTAGGTAAATTAACCACAGACCTCTTTGAAATAACTTATTTGTACATTTTTACTTGCATATTTCTAAAATCTACTGCATGTATTAAAATAGTATTTTGTCAGCCTCTTCCAGGCTCTGAAAGTAATCTACCAAGAAGAGAGCAAGAAGGCACTGATTTTGTTTATGTGGGGACTTGAAATAGAAGTATTCACATGAGAAAAAAAAACCTGAAATCAGTTTCAGTGTAAACTTAATCTAAACTATACTGAAATTGAAGCTTTGCAAGTCCATAGAAGTAACAAAGATACACAATTTTTATTCTTATAACTACATAAATAATGTTTATGGTCAGAGCACAAGCTAATTTTTGTTCACATAACTCACTTCCTCAAACGTTCATTTGTCTTGTCTTTTTGTATGACGACTGTCCATTTTAAAACTAAAAGTTATAAAGTTTTCCAGTGCTAAGCCAAAGATTTCCAGCTTGGGGCTAGTTCCACTAGAATAAAAATAAGCATCAAATAAGGGTCATACTCTTCTTCTAAGTTATATATCCTATTTTATGTTCACTGCAGAACTGGCGGGCTGTGTAGGAAACACAAGGATATTTCCAATAGTGCATTGGAAAAATGATCTATGAATTTGAGAATGTGACGTTTTCTTTGATGTAAAGTATCTTGGAGCTTAAAATATTGACATGCATTTTGAAAATCCCAAGTCCACTCCTCACAGATATTTATCAGACTTAATACCTTCACACCACCACTCCATTACCTCCTCTAGTGTCTCATTCATAATGGAAATGCCAAACCTTGGCTCTGACATGTGGATGGACTAAGAACAGATGGTTTAGTAAAACTATTGAAAGAACATGGCTCGGGAGTATGGGAAAGGAAATCATATTCAAAGGTGATTTCCTGTTCATGAAAATGTATGTCAATTGTGTATCATGAACACAGAACTGACAAAGTACAGGTATTAGACAAACAGGAAAGCCACATGTTCAGGATTGTGTCATGGAGTATATACCACAGCATGATTCAGAGATTCCAAACTGAATTTAAGGACCTGTTTAACTTTCCTTCTCTTGTTTGAAGATAGACCACAAACTCACAACTACTAGGGTCTAAGATGAGATATTCTCCCAATCAGCTCTTGAATTAGACCCCCAGAGAATGAGAGACAGTTAAAGAACAATAGTGAAGACAACATAGTCAACGTACATTAGACTTTCTCATTTGGCAATTTTAAAGAAACACAGTCTGAGCTCCTCTTTTGAAGCAATGCCACTATCAACACAAAGTCAAATTTTTAAAATTATAAACTCAGAATTCAAGTTTTCAGAAAAATATATCCCATTGCCAAAGTGCATGGTACATAATTCTTAAGGAAATTATATAGCAGAAAATGTAAAGTTCTACTAGAGTAAATATAAAGCTGAAAAGAGCTTGAAATAAAAGTTTAAAGGACATATCATCCAACTTTAAATGGACCTTTCTCTGGTCTGGCTAAATGACTCCTCTTCTTGATGCTATTTGTGCCTCATAGCAATTGAAAGCATATGTAATTTAACAGCATGCCTCAATCCTTTAATAAGATGTCTTTAAAATACCTTACATGGATTACCTATCTGAAAATCTGCTTCCCATGCAGAATGTGACAGCTTTATGGAAATTGTTAGTTCAGTAAAGATGGCGTGTGCCAAAGGGAAGTACATCTGCACCTGAAGGATTATCCAAAACATTCGAATTACTTTCAGCGTTTATAATATAGAAAAATGCATCATTAAGATGACGGATTCACTCTGACCATTATTATGGACTATGCATTTCAAATTTGGAAGGTAGGTAGCATGTGGAATGGCAAAATATCACAATTTGGTTCCATCTTTTAAATTGTAGGGTCTTGGCTTTGTTTCACAAACTCAGATTATGTGTGTTTGTTGAATTTCCCAGTATTCTCTGGAATGAAGCAGAGAATTTATGATCCAAAAGGTGAACATATGAACTTATAGTGTTTTAATGCTTTTATTCTACATTTGAAGTGAAAGAGCTCCGCTAAGCACAGGCGTCAGAGGCCACGTACATCACACTGTATCCATCTCATATGTGTATACGTACAATAGTCTTTAAACCCATGCAGTGGGGCTGGATCATTCACTGGAATCACAACAAATACAGTATATCAGAATTTAAAAGTAGCCATAATACAAAATCAAGTAGAGACTTCATGAAGCCGAGCACTTACTAAGCCTGTTGTATTGAAAACTTCAAAATCTTGGGAAGCTTGTCCAGATATTAGAAGTATCAGAGTCATACTAGCACTCACAAAACTCCTATTGGTTTGATTTCAGACAAAGGCCCCAAATCAGGTGCAGTAATTTCTTGAAACAACATCATAGAGAGTGCATCAATGCAACAGAATAAAGTTTAAAGGAATATAAATTTCAAGTCTTTGCAATAAGTTTCAATAAACAAAAGTAGAAAAAAATACTTTTGTTTGTTTATGGTGTAGCACCCCTCATGCTAGCCTGTGGTGCCCAGGTGGGAAGCAGAATATCCAGGTCCATGGCTCTTATACACACTCCTTTTTGAGCTGGAGTCTCTTAATGACACCTGAACTTGCTGGTTTTTATCAGCTCCAGTGATTTCGAGGTCTGGTTCCCTACAGGATTGGGTTTATAGATGTGTATGGTCACACCCAATTCTTTAATGAGGGTTATGAACATTTGAACTCATGTATTCTCAGGTCCCCCCTAAGGGGGGACTTGTGCTTACATAGGAAGCACACTTAACTATTAAACCACCTTTGCAGCCCTCATTTAAAAAATATCGACTTGTTTATTTAAGAGAGAAATAGAAAGAGAGTATACATTGACACTCTAGGGCCTTCTGCCCCTACAAACACATTCCAGGCACATGCACCACTTTGTGCAGCTAGCTTTACATGAGTACTGGTGAATCAAACACTGGCCAGCGAGCTTTGCAAGCAAGCAAGCCCCTGAGCAATGTGTCCTCATTTTTGTTTGATTAAAAAAATGACAGAATTGTGAAAATGGAGACAACTAAGTAAAGTATATACTTGGCGAAAGAAAACTTGTCTTATAGTTTGCCAAAATTTTAGCAAATTTTTTCATAAATAGAAGAGAGTGAGTACACAAATTTTAGAAATGAATCTCTTGTTTGGCCAGAATTCTCATTTTCAAACTAAGGGTAACATAACCCTTGAGTTTTCTGGTGACTGTCCGTGATTAAGGAAGAAGGATGCCCATGAATATCCAAAGATGAATGAAGGTTTCCTGGAAGCCTTGATGGCTCAGCCAGGCAATCTCTCCTTCCACTGCCCAGGGTATAACCTAAGACTTACCGACCACTAAGGGGCTCTACTGAGGTCACCAGGATGGTGGATGCAGAGCCAGCGTGGAGTGAAAGCAAACATCTGCTTGATCCTTAAATTACCTCTTCAACTCAGCAGAGGTTCTTGGAAAGAAGGTGGCTCGTATTTGGCTATTGTTATGCCAGTGGGGATGCCCTTAGAGATGAGTCCTAATTGATCCAACAAATGTTATGGCTGTTATATAATCAAAGTAGGGAAGGTGTATTCTGGACAGGCAAATTTACTGAAAATTAGCCAAAGATTCTGTAGAAAATTATTTTTTTCTTTTCGTTTTCTTTGCTTGTTTAAGGGGGGAGGGTGGGTAGTTGTTTCGATTTCATCCATCATTTTTGAGTGGAATCATGTACATGCAGAAATGGGAAAAATGAGAAATTAGTTAACTTCATTGCATAAAAGAATTCAGAAAGTGTGTATATATATTCAAATGTATATATTGTTGATTTCAAGTATTTAAAAATTATACATTTATAACATTTTAATTCTCCCATATATATCTTAAGCATCTGTCTGCTTGGTGTTTTGATGGGTAGATTTCATTATCCACAAGCCCTTTCAGATTTCCTTCAAATGTATTCAGTATTTATGCAAACAAAACCCTGAAATGTGAAGAAGAAGAAGAAGAAGAAGGAGAAGAAGAAGAAGAAGAAGAAGAAGAAGAAGAAGAAGAAGAAGAAGAAGAAGAAGAAGAAGAAGAAGAAGAAGAAGAAAAGAACTCCACATCTCAAATCAAGAAAATGTGACGCCCATCCCAGCATAGTATTCAGGACTAAGCTACTATATGGTCTTCCTGAAACTACACATTTAATTAGTGAATTTTCTTCAGTTAAACAAAAAGAAGGATGAGATCAGTTTTAAAATCAATTTCAGAGAGAGCAAAGCAAAATAATAACCATTCTTGCCTGACTCCAATATTTTGGTGTAATATAAAAATAACCTTAATTTGTGGGTAAGCTTATGAAAATATATTTCAATTTCTTCCTCAAGGTCATCCATGAATACACAGTTTCTCTAAAGTGAAATTAATTTCATCTAATACAATACAGGGAAACATGAAGTAGAAAGATAAATGACTATTTGTACTATATAAAACTATTATCACAATATTTTCTAATGGTAATCTTTATAAAACATGATAAAGCCTAAATATTCATAGTGGGTAGTGGGGTCTGGGTTCAACTTCTTATTCTAGTCTGATGGTTTCTCATTATTGAAATAAGGACAGCTCTTTAACTTAAGGGGTAACTTAAAACTGAAATGAGATATAGCCTTATGAATTCAATTTATTTCTCAGACTCAAAGTCAATCCTCAATAAAATTTAGTCATTATTATTATAGTGGTAGAATGACAATTGATATATCATTGAGAGGCCTTCTTAATTTAAAATAGTAAATATTCTAATGATTACTCTAGCTTTTAATTATGATTATATATTTGATGGCCCATTTGGAGATAAGTCCAATTTTCTCAATGCAAGTGGTATCATTTGAAAATATTTTAATTAACTTATGGAAGTTAAGGATAAATTTGAAGACATTGGATAATTTTAATCATATGCTCAGAAATATGAGTAATATTCAAAGCAGGTTGATTATGCATCAGCTAAAGATATTATGATAAGGACACTAAATATAATACCTCATTTTAGTTTATACAGTCTTAATATCGAGTTATTATAGTTATAGTTTTCACACCATTAGTGAGAGACCTGCATTTGTGAGATTTAAAATAACTAACCCCAAATATTTATGAGCCAGATCTATTATTAAGTGGGATTGATCTTTAAACACATCACACTTAAATCATTCCTATGTACTTTTATTTTATTTTTAGTCAGAATCGCACTCTGTAGACCAGGCTGGCCTGGAATTCAACACATAGCTGAGGCTGGCTTTGAACTCATGACAATTTTTCTTCCTCAGCTCCCCAAGTAGTGATTATCCACATGAACTGCCATGTCTTACTTCCATTATGTATTTAGCAAATCTGAGAACACATGTTACTCTATTTGAATATCAAAATGTTGAGAGTTTAAGAAAAAATAGGCAATGTTAGGTTGAGATTAAGCATTAAAAAGAAATGTTAAGGCCAAAAACTTGTATTCAACTAAAAATGCATTTAAAATTAGATTTGGAGCTGGGTATGGTGATGCAAGCCTTTAATCCCAGCACTGAGGAGGCAGAGGTAGAAAATTACAGTCAGTTCAAGGCCAGCCTGAGACTACATAGTGAATTCCAAGCCAGCCTGGGATAAGACCAAGACCCTACCTCAGCAAACCAAAAGAAAAGAAAAAAATTATTTAGGATAAATCATATAGGATAAAGTACATACGTTCTTGATTTTATATGAATATAATTTTGGGGTCTCACTATATCTTTTCTTAGGTACATTTTGCTAATTTTTGGACATGTAGTATAATGGTGAAAAGAATTAATTATGAAAATATGATTGAGGGCTGGAGAGATGGCTCAGCTGTTAAGGTGCTTGCCTGAAATGCCTAAAGAAGAGGGTTTGATTCCCCAGTCCCCACGTAAATCCAGATAAACAAAGTGGTGCATGCATCTGGAGTTGGTTTGCAGTGCTAGAGGCCCTGGTGTACCCATTAGTTCTCTCTCTCTCTCTCTCTCTCTCTCTCTCTCTCTCTCTCTCTCTCTCTCTCTCTCTCTCTCTCTCTCTCTCTCCCTTTCAAATAAATAAAATATTTTTTTAATATGGTTGAGACCTCAGGTGAGGAGTGTCATTGACAATTTTTCTGCTCTTTTCCCTCTGCCCTCATTTCCATGTGCCTTAGATGAAGCCACCTGGCTGAAATCCACACACTCTGGGAAGCATCCACTGCAATGAAAACTCACAGCATCATCTGTAGATGCAGAAAATGAATTTTATCATATTATAGGTATTTGGTCACCAATGCCCTTTACAACATGTTGAACACCACAGAATTGCAAGAAGCTGATGAAGAACCTGCACCGATGCACCCACACTGACGTTATACTCATCATAATTCATGTGAGAGCAAAGGCATCATTCATGGGTCTTTGCTGTTCCTCCATTGACTTCATTCTCAAAATGTGGTACTGGAACATATTCTCTTCCACTCTCCATTTCTTTTGCTCAAAATGTTATTGTAATACTATTGCAATGGAGAAAAAGTATCCATAGGAGAAACTTTCTCTACTATCTCTACTCCAGCTTTTCCACAGCACTCCCCGAGGACACCCAGAACTCAGCTCAGGCTCTTCAGTTACGGTAGTTGCTTCCTGTCATCTTTCCACTGTCCTGTCTACTTTCCACTATCCAAGCAGAATTGCATAATGCAGCTTTCTGAAATAGCATTTTGAAAATATTTGCTCTGTGCAGAAAGAATTCCTAACTATCTGTCTTTTATTATTAAAATAAAAATATCTCTAGCCTAGTATTCAAAGCCCATCCCACTTATAACATCTTTCTCTTGTTCTCTGCTCATCACCCTTATCCTCCATACAGGAGACATGCCATGTCTCCAACACAAAAGGCATCGTGCTGTCTGTATGGTTTCCTACAACAGATTCCAGAATGCCTACCCCCTTGCCTGGACTTTAAGTGAATCACATCAGTACTTGAAAGACAAAATACCATTCCAATACCTCAGCTTCAAACTGGGAGAAGTTAATTTTTTTCTCCTGTCATGTCATATTCCTTTTGAAGGTGTTCTGAATCTTTCCTGAGGCATTTCATATATTCTAATGTGAGCTATATCCTTACATCTTTTTGGAAGGAACTTGATAATATAACTAAATGAAAATAATTTTAATATTTTTGAGAACCTATTATGCGTTTTAAATTTGTTATTATTCATTGTTAAATTTTTTATTATAATAGTGGCCCATAATTAAAAATTTGAGCATGCATCCCAGCATGCATATGAATATATATTCATTTATAAATTATCTAGGTGCTCTGTTTAATTGCAATAATTATAAACATTGAAAAATTAAAAAAGATAAAGATGAATATGAATAGAAGCTCTAATTATTTTCATAGATATAAAGGATGCCTGATTTTTGATATAACTTTTAGTCTTTATCATTATAAAAATCATTTCAACACTTTTCAAGGCCTTAATCAGCATATAACTCAATGTGTTAGTTTGAATGGATGTCCCCCAAAAGATTCAAGAGTTTTGTTAAAGCTTGTAACTTGAAGGAGGTGTTAACTTGGACAGATCCTAGAGTCCAGCCCTAAGGTGTCTCTAGGGGCAGATCTGGAATTCCAGCTATACTTATGCCTATGCAGACAGCAGATTGAGCTCTGCCTGGAGTTTCTGTGGTTGGCTGTTAGAATGTGTTTGCTTTTGGAGATGCTGGTGATAGTTTTCTCTCTGTGTCTGGATCTGTAAGCTTCAAATTATTCCTCTCATAAATGGTGCCTTGTTTTGAGGTTCATCTAAGCAGTGTGAGCTGATTATAACAGTCAAGTTCAAAAATTATGCAAATAATTAAATGAACCTCAAATTAGACAAATGCAGAAAGATTCATAATTTCATTTCTTGAGTCCACTACTGACCTTCATGCAGCATGAATCATACATAACTGATACTTTTAAAAAGCTTATAAATGCATAAAGAGTAGGTGTTGAACTAAATGTTTTGCCTATGGGCAGTTTAGTTTATTACTTGACCAGGATTAATAGCTTGTGTTTTTATAATCCTTTACAAATAAATATATGTTTAAAATATGTTACATATGGTTTTATATCATCTCTGAACATTAGAGAATTATATCAGGGTACCTGGGTAGAAGAGCCAATTGTCCTAAAACTTTGTCTACACCTATCATGTGAAAGGAACTATTGGAAATGTTAATGAAACAACAGAGAATAAATAATTCAGATAGGTATTTTTATGAGATGGATCTTTCTGTAGGAAGAGATAGACAATAAAAAAGTTGAAAAAATTCACTTTGATATTTTCAGAGAATGTTATGAAAGAAACAAAACATGATGGCAAACACCACATTATTTGGAAATTATAACCAAGGACTTCATGGTCACAAAATAGAGTGTAGACAAAAACATCTTTTTGGGGATTGGCTTATTTGAGCTGACCTTGAATAAGGAGAGAAGCATCCTTGTCAATAGCAAGGGAAAGAGGATATTCAGGGAAGGACAAAAGAGTTAAGGAAGTAAGAAAGAATAGTTTCAAGTGTGTTAGAAATATGAAAGTTAATACCCCAGGGGCTAGCAAGCAGGAGAGGTTAAGAAGATTTTATATCAGGTACTTAACATCAGAAATATTGGGGTCAAATAATAGTTTTGACTTTGGAAGTTACCTATTAATATAATTTTTTCCTTCTCCATGTGAAATTAACTCAAGCTTAATTTGATAATAGAATAGAATCAGAATATTAACTGTATCACAAAGTAAAATTACTTGTGGCAAAAGTTGATCAATTGTAACTATAGGGAAGTTAGAAATAAGTTAGCAATTCTCAATTAGAAAGCCATACTTTGGGATTTCTACTTTGTGTCTGACATGTCCCTGGTATCTGTTGCTGTGGATCATGAGTGTCTGGCTCAGTACCAGTGTCAAAGGTGGATGCCATTTCCTTGTGATGCCTCTTCATCCCCACTTCAAGTCATGTCTGCTGAGCAGTAGTGACTTTCTGTTCGGGCTGCCACTTTAGTCTGTGCTGAAGCCTTTGCCTCCTGCCCTGTGTTCTCAGTAGCTTGACATCAGAACAGCCTATGGTAGGTTTCTTGACTCTAGAGGTTTGCCTGCTCATGGCAATTGCACACACACACACACACACACACACACACACACACACACACACACACAAAAGACTCGGGTGTTAAGGGGACAATAATAACACTGGTTTTTAAAAAAAATTATTTATTTGGAAGGAAAGAGAACAGAGTGAGAGATGGGTAGAATGTGGGTGTGTGGGATCTTTAGCTACTGCAAATGATCTCCAGATGCATGAACCACTTTGTGCATCTGGCTTTATGTGGGTACGCTCTGTAGGCAAGTACCTTAAGCACTGATCCATCTCTCCAGGCCAGCACTGGCTTATTTTAAGGATTACACAAGACATATACTTTTGACATAATAAAGAATGGACATCAATCAAATAATTGTAAAATTCTTAGTTTCTTTTTGTGCCATTCCACATGAGGGAATTGTCATTTAAAATGGTTCTATTTTATTCAGGGTCAAACCATTGAGTTTGTCAAAGTGAAGACTGTCACCATTTCTGAGGACCTAATTGAAGCCTGTATTTTGTGACAGTCTTGATACATTTAAGTCTCTCCCAGTTGCTTTGGGGTTCAAGACAGGTAAATGGCCACAAGTTTTTAGAGTTCTTGCAGCTAATGTAAAATTGGACCTGAATATGGCATTGGAAGGCGAAATCTAAGGGAGAGTAAGAAAAGACTTTTTTTCTTCAGTTCATATTTTGCAGATCATTGACAACTTATAACCCATCTAAATCTGTAGACAAGTCTCCAAGTTAGGGTGCCCAAAAATGTCCACAATACAAATTTACAGACACTTAAATACCTAATAACTATGCAGACTTTAAACTCATCCACTGTGGCTCAAGGAAATTTGCAGAAGAGGGGGCGGAACGAATGTAAGAGTCATGGGTGGGGGGAGAATAACTAATGCATATGAGGGAATGTCATCATGGATTCAATGGCTTTATCTAAGAACCTATGAAACTGAGCATAATGTTGTGTTAATATATATAATTCTAAGCCAATAAAAACATTAAAAAAGGAAACATGTTTTCCCAGATGATTTACTTGGCCATAAAAAATATCTCCAACACTGGACATTAATAAGTGAATGGAGATAATTCCATGATGGAGTTTTTTTTCAAAATCATCTTTATCACAGTCATGATGATCACCTTTACCATGGCTTTTGCCCCGATGCTGCCCCTCAGGCCTTACCAAGAAAACCAAGTCACCCATGCCTCTCATTCAATAGCTTTCAACTTTTTTAAACCTAGAAACCAACAGAACTATGATTACTACTTGCCAAGAAAAGGATTGGTATAAGCTTCTTACTAACCAAATTTTAATCATCTAGTTATTTCCCTTAGTAAAAAAACACTATTGAATTTGGTTTGTCAGGATATGAGAAGAAATGGTCACAGAAATGGATTGTTCAATGTGTCAGACAGAGCCCTTTTAACTGGTAAGTATATTGTATAATATGTCTATGAAGAACTGCAAAGAAACATATATTATCATTTGAGATAAAGATGTATTGAAGTCTCAGATTCTTTTCAACTTCAGCAATTGCATAACATATCTGTGATACTTTTGAAAGAATGTGTGACATATTTTATCAGTAACATATCTCAGGAGGTTCAGGGTTAATTGTAGGTGGATGGAGGCTTCAGGAGGAAGTTATGCTTTGACTAAATGATAATATATGGAGGAAGAGAAAGAAATATTTAGGACAGGGAGAAAGTGCTAATGGATGGAGACAGTTAGGGAAGAGATGAAGAGCACACGCAATGCCTGTGGTCTCCTAAAGCAAGACTCACATGAAGAACTGAGACAGAGCGGTGTAGGGAGAGAAGAGTCCCCATGTAGGTCCCTAATCTGAACAATGAAGAGTGATGTTTGTTTTCATTCTGGATACTTTTCCCTAAAATGCATATGTTTAAAAGTTCTTACTATAATAAAATATTTAAGAGTAATTCATATCCACTATGAACATTATTGATAACAGCTCTTCTGTATGGGTGATTACAAAAATAATAATTTGTATGCAATAGATATATGCTTATTGTTTGAGCTTAGAACACAATTCTAAGTCAAATCTTCAATAGGTATATTGAACTATTTATTGTCTTCTTGATGAGTTTCAAACTGATTTCTGTTATCAATTTTATTTTCAACAGAAGAAACCATGGACAGTTTCTACATCAATAGAAAACATAAACAGTTTGCTCAAAAATGTGGTTTTATCCCATTAAATATTTGTTATCTTGCATCTAAGTCCTTGCTTAAACTTCATGCTATATATAAGAATATAAACATTCTACAAAAAGAGATCATTAATGACAAATTATTCATAACATTTTTGCATTAATAAAAACAAACATGATAAATTTCTTAATAAACCTATTGCAGATTCTTAATGCTGTCCACAATCTTTGCTATTTTCTTTATTATCATTGTTTGATGTGTCACAAGTAGCTGGGAAATTTATTAACAAAAAATCCTTTTGATCCTCATAATACTTCTCATCAGAATTTCCTATCAACTTACAGTTAAAAGGCCCAATGTTCTTTTATTATTCTATTGAATTTTATCATTAGCCATATTTATAGGCTCTACATAACTTAATAATTTTCTATCACTTTCATGACTTCAGTTAAAACATTTTAAAGTTGAGTAGTTCAACCCTTTAAATATTATTGATTTCATTTGCCTTTTCAGGTTATTTATGGGCCCACTTTGTCTCGAGTGTTTCTTTTTTACCTGATAAAATCATAATAGCACCTTTGACTCCACTTACCCCTTTTAGCCAGCGTTAATTCACTCAGCTTTATTTTCTTTCTTGCCCTTCTAGACTTCGGAGCTTAAATTTTTTACATTCAATACACTATGTGCTCTTCTTTTGTGCTTTCCACTCCATTTCCATAATGTGCCCATTTTATGTCCCTAAACCATGATTGATCCTCCATGACATATCCTTTAGCCGGCTAAGTTTTTCAGTGATTTCTAACTTAACACGATACATATAAGCACATCTTAATTTCTGGCCTGTTCAGAGATTCCAGTTATCTTCTATTGCTCCCGTTTCACTGCTTTAGATTTTGATATTCATTTTCATATTTCATCACATTTCATTTGAAGTCTGTGTATACAAAGTCTATGTGTTAGTAATATATTGAGGTATGGTTTTATCAGTTAGATACATAATTATGCTAGGAAAACATATATGCTTCTCTAGATCTTTTAATAATCTTTACATCAGGTTCATAAGTTTCTAGGCAATTCACTCCACATACAATTTCGTTGCTTCTTGTCTGTTTCATTAACTTTTAGTAGCTTGTGGCCTTCTGTAAATATTTGCTAATAATTGTGTACCTACCTGAGTTGTCAAGATGCTCTTACAAATTTACGTTTTGGCAATATAATTTATTCAAATTGATATAATCACTTCTGTGGACTGACTGCTGTAACAAACAGGCTCTCAGTGTGCATTGTTCAAATACAATAGCTGTGTCCTAAAAAATAGCCCCATTTGAGAGAGGCACAAGTTAGCAGAGCAACCTTCTTCCACTAAGGCTTTTGTGAACCTGAGCTGATGGAAAACTCTATAGTCTTCAACATGTGGCTTCCAAAGTCACATAGGGCATGAGATCCATTTTTCCCCAGAGAGAGGAAATAACGTTATGTAAAATATGTCCAAGAGATAGTAACCATTGCTTCTATTATTCAGGAGAACATGTCCATTGACACTATGGACTTTCCACTTTTAGTACCAGTCACACACCACAACTAACGAATGACAAGAGATACTGACTAAGAATCTGCTCTGACCTCTATATAGGATGAGGAGAACTGCCTAGATTTGGGCAAATATATCAGATCTCCTATCTCACTAATAGAAATAAATCTATTGTTCATACTTACTATTAAAAATTTAAAATGATATGAAAATAGAAATAATAACAAAATTAAAAACTGATATGATGAATTTTTGTAGAAGTTTTTAGATCTAATTCTTAAATAGGATCACTTCATATGTTTTGAAAGAAAATTTACATCAACATTTAATGTTAAATATGAGTGTTAAAATTTTCTATAATAATTGGGAAGGATATATATATATATATATATATATATATATATATATATATATATATATATATATATATTATACAATTTGGGAGACATGAACATGAAATAAAATATATAAATGAAGAAATTTCTGTAGTTGGATTATTTCTGTATCTCCCACATATGTTGATGTCTTAGAATGATAATTTCTAGTGCACAAACTTGAAATGTGGACATAGTAATTCTTTGAAGAAAATGAAGTCTCCTGAAAAGTGGTTTTAATGGCATGTTACTAGAGCACAATACTAAACCTGTGGAGGAGTAAGAAAATACATTAGAGTAAGAAAATAGAGGGGAAGTAATGATGTAACAAAGATGTCGAAATCGAGTAATTGATTCTTTGATAAGTGAAGGGAATGCTTCATTGTCTTGACTGGAAGGCTGAACCAAGAAGAGACATTTCATAACAATGGAAACCTGGTACACTTCATTTTGAATTATGCCTTTCTGCTACCTAATTTATAAGCAAATAGTGAGAAAAAGTGAAATGAGTGATCCTCCTGGAGCTCCTTATTAACAAACTATGAAAATTTAATAATTTTAGGCCATTATTATTAAGATCACTATCACTGTCTCAGGATGCCAGTGGGGCCAGTATGAGAGTTTTATTTATATTATACTTGGAAGATTGTATGGTCCAATGAAGCCTGCCTGGGAAATTTTAATATCTTAGAAGACATTAAATATTCTATATTGTTTCAGGTATAATGGGTTTGCGAAGTCTGAATTTGCTTGCCTATTTTATATATTATTGAGTATTAATGTCCCCCAAATGAAAAGTTCCTTTACTTTTTAATAGAAACAGTTCCAGAAATGTATCAAATGTGTGAAAATCTGAAGAGGATGGAAGTACTCTTGCTATAACCTACTTCAATCTGAGTGTGCACAAATTTCCTAACAACAGAGTTTAAAAGCTCCAATCTGTTCTTTCTCTTGGTTTCAAGACATAATAGAAAAGGTCTTGTGAGAGTACCTAAACTAGAATAAATAGAGATACCAGGTTATTGTTGGTTTAAAAAAAAACATCAAACTTGTTCTGCTCATATTTGTCACAAAATATCTCTTGTTATAGAATAATAAAAAGGTTCCATGTTTTTGAAGAGAGAAAAAGTTTATGACTAAATATAAAAGAAAAGTAAAGGCACTATAGGTATTTAGCAAATCAGGTCCATTTTTATGGTTTTATTTTTCTGTAAAGAACTCATTTTCCTCTGATGTTTTCTATTTTGCTGGTTTAATGAACAGGTTCCATGGAATCTTGTGGCATGTTAACTATCCACCACATGTAACTAACTCTATAATATAACATGGTTAGTCTTAATTCAGTTACAATGTGAAGTCAGTTCCTTAATCTCCTCGATCACCTGAAAATACTCAGTACTCACGTGGGGCTCCCAAGTTACTATATTGAATGGGATATAAAGCTTTATTGAACAGTGAGTTTCTTAATGATATTTTGTACCCTATTCAAATCACATTGTTAGGCATTAAACATGTAATACAAACTCTTCAGAGAAGAATAGCCAGCCATTTTATAGTTTAGGGTTCAAGTTTTTTTCCAATGTAGCGCTTATTTTCATACAGTTCAAAGTCAACAGTGTGAATCAGCAGTCTATAATTATTAAGTAAGTTTTTCCTGAATGGTTTTATCAATAAAGAATCATTAATTTCTCTTTGTGACTTGCTGCAGCAGGTTAAGTGCATATGTTTGTATGCTTTGACAGCATCAAATTTTAACTTGTATGATGAGGTTAAAATTTGCTACTATGTATTGGTAGTAAAAAGAAAAAACTGTATGTTGTGTGAATTTGCATTTTCATGTGTATGGTTGGTAAAATAAGTGCATAGGTACATGTGTGTATGTGTGTATGCACATGTGGAGAACATAGCACAATCTTGGGTGGCAAACATCAGGAGCACATTCTACCTTTATAGAGACAGAAGCCCTCATTGGCCTGGAGCTAGCCAGTTAGGTCATATGGCAGGACAGTGAGTTCCAGAGTTTTGCTTATTCCCCAGCACTATGATTACAATTGTGTGTGGACCACCATGCCTGGTACTTTAAGATGAATTCTTTGTATTCCACTCAACTCTTTGCACTTGTGAAAGATTGCCGTGTGTTCGAGGCCAACCTGGACTACAAAGTGAGACTCTGTCTCAGAAAGCATCAGCAAATTAAGAAAAAAAAAGTCCACCATGGTAACTTTCCCTAATCCTTTGAAAATAACACTGATGATTTACTTTTTCAGTCATAATGAAAATTCAACTGACAAAATTGTATTTGGGTTTGGCTTTGCTTTCAACCTATCATAATTTTTTACAATAATGAAGTAGGAACTTAGAAATGACCTAACAGCTGTCTGTTAATTTCAACCAAATTGCATTACTTTCTTTTGGCTCAGAGCCATTTTTTTTTCAATCTTCAATGTCTTGGTTTTGCAAGACCATTTGTGATATGCTATGTAAAAAATAAACAACTAAATAAAAACCTGTCTTTTAAGGTGAAACTTAATGCCATGTATTTAACACCCTAAATCTCCCTCTGCTTTTGGCAAAGTTAACTTGACTATCCTTTTATAGGAAAACTAAATTGCATGCACTGAATACTATTTATGAAACAAAGTAGGGGTGCATATAATCAACTAAGTAATAACTAATTAAAGTGATTTATACATTTAGCATCAATTTATCAAACCTGAGGAGTACACGTGACTGGACTTCTCCATTCATGAATCTATGATGTTCCCACAGTGCAGTGAGTAATCAGTTTCTTGATCTATAAGACATGATGTTGTCACTCAGAAGGATCCATGGATTCATTCCTTCCCTCCCTGTGTAACAGCATTTTTGGATACCTGATATGTTAGTAAAATCTGCTAAATATTTGGGACAATATGATGAGCATGCTGTGTCTGATCAGAGAAAGCTGTCTAGTGTTGACGGCTTTAATGAAATCAAATTTAACAATATATTAATAAAAATGAGCACAAAATATCTTAGTTGGTCATAGTAAGGGTTCATGATTCATTTTGAAAAAAATCAGAGGATGGTTCTTGCCTATTAATTTATAGTAGAAAACGAATGTGAAGAAAACCAGTAGAGAGAAAGGAGGCAGCTTGAGTAGTTACACAGAATATGCCAAGACAGGTCACAAAAGCAAAAAGAGAATGATTTAGGTTACAGAGAAGAAAGCTCATGGTATGAGTAGCTGGTGAATTGCTTTGCTATGTGTATGTGTAGGGGGAGGCAATCAATCATTCTAGTGTGTGTGTGTGTGTGTGTGTGTGTGTGTGTGTGTGTGTGTGTGCAGATAAGAATTCATGAAGACCATCTGTAGACACAAAGATGCTACAGAAAAAAATTATTGTGGTATTCCATTTTTCTATTTTGTTCCCATCCTGTTCCTAATAAAATTTCTCTCCCCACTTCAAATGGCTGTTTCAACAAACTTTATATTTACAAAGCAAATACCTATTTAAAAACATCTTAATTTCCTATGTTTACTAGTGAACCATGGTTCTGTGGTGACACCCTAAGGCATCCAGGTGGAATACATGTTGAAGATTATACAGTTCCATTATAACATGGGGACTAGCTAAGGTCTGAAAATATCTCTCTTTAAAAATCCTCTATTGAAATTCTAGTCCCCAAAGTAATAGTACTAAGAGGGGAAATGGTAGTAGGTCATGATGTGTAGTTCTCATGAATTAGAATCGCACCTTTCAAGAAAAGGCCCATAATTTCTCATTTGAGCCTCCAACTAGTGATGGCACAGTGTGAAGCCCTCTGTAAGGAATAAGTCCTCACCACACACTAAATTTATGGGTGCCTTGATTTTGGACATCCCAAGCCTGAACTCTGATGAATAACTTTCTGTTGTATATAAAGTATCCCACAGACAGTATTTCGTTATACAGAGAGGATCAAAATAGTATTTAGATTTATTGAGCAGAAATGACTCTGAGCTATATCCAGAGGACACTATACCAGTAAGTTATTCTTATAAGACTTCAAAAATACCATGATGAGGGCTGGGAAGATGGCTTAATGGGTAAAGTGATTGGTATGCAAGTATGATTATTTGAGTTCAATCTGGAAAACCCACATATAAAAAAAAACATGCTTGGTGACATTTGTAATCTTAGTGTTGGGGAAATGGAGATAGTAACATCCCTGGTGATGGGGGAGAGGGTCACTGGCCAGTGTAACCTGTTTGGTGAGATCTAGAACAATGAGATTAACAATGGTGGATGACATCTAAAGAATGACTCCTGAGGTTGTTCTCTGCCCTCCACCACCACCTCCACACACTTGATACTGGCTAGGTGTTCTACAAACTTTCCACAAGCTTTCTCTATTCTCTGGGGAGGACATTTGCCAGGCTGCCTTTGGATCATGTGATTGATGTCCGGCCACTTCTCTTCAGGATTTTTTCCAGTAGCTTTCCCCTCATCTGCTTCATCTCTCTATTCTCCACACACACAAAATCATTTCAACCCTGTGAAAATATATGTCTGATTGTCAGTCCTCATTCCAAACCCTCCAATAATTTCCCATCCTTACAATAGCCTACAGAGACGTTTTGTGATATCCACAGCTATGACACCAATCTCACGATTTTCCTTTCTGTAGAAGAGAAATACCCATGGTTCAATTTCTATAGGGATCTTTATTGAGAAAGACATTTCTTAGCATCTCTCTACAAGAGTTTAATAACATCTACCACCTGTGTCTCCAATCTGGCTTGGTGCTTCTCCATGGTACTTATTATAAAATGACAATGTGATGCCAGTGTTTATCATATTAAGTGCAAATGAATTAAAAGGATAATATGCACATTTAATCAGTACACTAACATTTCCATACTCATCAGTATCATTTGTGGAACTTTCTACCCTTTAAGTGTCTCATGTATAATATACCATTTATTTAATTTTGCCATCTACTAGTTGTGAAGCTACATTGTATTAGGCACTGACTCAGAAAACAGAGATAGAGTGCCTGAAGATGATTGAGTAATGGCCATCAAGGAGCTCAGTCAACTGAGAAAAAGACAGATAGTAATACAGGTTATAAGTAGGGCAAATGTTGAAGAAAAGGCAAAACACACCATAAAATAATCATAGTTTGAGATCTGCCAACCAGTCTCCCCTAGGATGGTTGGGCTGAAATAATTCATGAATTCATTTCTGACACTATTGAAAAAGAAAATAATTTTCTAACATGCTGACAGTGTTTACTGCTTTTCCAGCTTTCAGGGAAGGGAATCCAGTTCTCAGGTAAACATCATTATTACCACTGGAAAAGTAACTGGATTGAAATAAGGACTTTCATCATCCTATCACCTCCTAGTATAATCTACAGAGAAACAATTATTTTTCTCCAATGAAGTAAGGAATTGGTGGAAGAATACATCTGAGTATTGCTTCCTTTCTCCAGGAAGTCTTGCTACAAAATATGTCATCTGAGTTAGGCAGCATATTTTGTATTCTGATTCGCAGTTGCTTTCTTATTGCTATGAACAAATGCCAACCAGAAACTATTTACAAAAGGAACGAATGTATTTTGGTTTACAATTCCAGATGGAAGAGTCATGTTGGCAGGGTCAGTGTGGCAGGAGCAGGGAGCTGGTCATCAGACACAAAGCACAGGGAGAACAGGCCAGTCCACGCCAGCAAACACCAAAGCCTGCCCTTGGTGACCTGCCTGCTCCAGACTGATTCTACCTCCTAAAGTTCTATCTTCTTCCAAAACAGCATTATCAGCTGGGGACCAATTATCCAAACAGATATACCTGCGAGTAATATTTTACATTCAAATCACAACAGTATTGTTTTAGAGAAAAATATAGGGAGTGTGGGATCATAGTGAGACGAGGGACAATGTGGTTGGTATGACAGATTGAGACTGCAGAACATGGAGTTGTGTAAGGTACAGCAAGAGAGTAAACAAGGGTCATAGGATTAAAATCATTTATATGGCAGGCCACGGAATTTGGTCAATTTTCTGAATAATGCAGAGCAACTTGTAATTCATGTGTCATGTTTAGTACTTAAGAATTCTTCGTTGATTTTATGAATAGTTTTCTTTTGTGTATAAGTTATATTTCCAAAGCCTTTATAGATTTAATTCCAGACAGTGGTTTTCTTATCTAGTCCTGTACCTTCTTTTTGATAATAAGAAAACATAGGTATCCATGCTCTTTTATATTTCTGATAAATATTTTATGTGCTTATTACTAGACACTTGATATTTATATGATTTTAGTTTAGTCAGTATTTGTATGAATTCCCTAGTTTTGCTTTTTA
>PVHP010000875.1:22431-101558 GCA_004024765.1 Zapus hudsonius
GAGAGAGAGAGAGAGAGAGAGAGAGAGAGAGAGAGAGAGAGAGAGAGAGAGAGAGAGAATGGGCACACCAGGGCCTCCAGCCACTGCAAAGGAACTCCAGACACATGCGCCCTCTTGTGCATCTGGCTTTACATGGGCACTGGGGAATCGAACTCAGGTCCTTCTGCATTGCAGGCAAAGGCCTTAGCCACTAAGCCATCTCTTCAGCCCTATCACATATATTTTAAAGGTAATAATACACCCAACCTCTGCCTGCCTTATGACATGTAGCAAATGGATGAATAAAAACATAGGCAACATTTATAATTTAAAAATGAAATAAAATATTCCATGTTCTGATGTGGACATTATTACTTAATTTATAAATAAAAAATTCATTAATATTTCTTAGTAGAAAAGATGAGAGCAACTCAGTTCAGTATTCTGAATTCTGTGTGTTTTATATCATATTTTAAAATTTTTTGAATTCTAAAATAAGACCCAATAGTAAGTATTTTCAGTCCCTTATTAAATGTGTTTCTCTAGTTGAGATGAATTGTGAGTCAAACATATTAGGAAGGAAAATGAAAGGCTTGGACAAGTCAACCAAATAATGTGATTCGGTGTTGGAATCTGCAATGGTTTATAACCCTTGAGCAGACTAATGAAGCGCTACTTGACATACGGTTTTGTTTATTATTAATATTACTATTTCTATGTCTTGACTCAAGGAATTAAAGTACAGTATAACACACCTCTTATGGTAAAATATGGAGAATAAACCAAATAATGAGTGTAATCAATCTTACCATGCCAGATTTTGATATGCTTGTCAATTTAGACTTCAAATCTGTTGAAATAATTTCTAACCTGTTCTTTGAAAGTTCAAAGCACTATGTAACCATTATATATTTTACATATTGGTGCTCCACAGATAGTTTTATTCTTATAATTCAACTTTGTAACTAATGCAATAGATGTTTAACCTGATAAACAACAACCACACAACTGTTGTCATTAAGTAACTTCCATGGTACACCCAAATTTGAGAACCGACATTTGAAAGCTGGCTCTTAAAGTTCAAAACTAAGTAACTGTTGGGGACATTGCAGCTAAATATAAAAGTGCTTAAATAAAACAGGAGAGTCAAATGCCAAATTAATAAACGTACAAATGAATCCAGATAGGGACTGAAGAAGGTGCACAAGAGACCCCAACCTGTGGAAGTGTGAAGAGGCTACTTCACAGACTCTGGTTACCCTTTGGAAATAGGGGCTGGATATTGCCAAATTATTATGTTTTTAATTTACTTAAACGTAAGATTCTCTTTTAAAAAACCCCGAGTTTTTAAAAACATTATAAATCAATACAAATAAAAATTCACTGATTTTTAAATGCGATAAAAGTAAAATTTAAGCACACTATCTTTGTAAACCGTTCAGGCAGAAGAGATCAGCATGCCTCACCCAGTGCACATGTTCCTATTGGACAATCAGATGAAAAAAGACACCCCATTTTGCAGGTAGGAATGCAAGAGGTCAAAAAGAAGTTGTTAATTTGTTTGAGGTCATTATGGGTGATTTGAACCTCACCAATTATTCTTTATACCACATTTCATTGCTTTGACTTAATCGTGATGTGTCTAGAAGTTAGAGAGAAATCGAATTAGGCCATTATTTAATTATGTACTTCTACTGCACTGCATTATTCTGCTCAAGCCAATGACACAACACACCCGCTGCTGAGACATTTCCTAGCGACTGTCACACCCTGGGGGCTGCTCCGAGTACCAAGACAGAGGAGTGGAAACCACAGAGTATTACCAATCAGAGGATAAGAATGGACACTTTCCACTTTAAATGACCATATTCTGATTCTATTAGTTATCAGACTTAGTACATAGCAGCTTATCTCACACACACACAAAAAAAATAAATGTGCTTTTGGGCATGATTTAACCAAGAGATGTCTGATTTCCTTTCCAGATGGTCTTTTTTTTTTCTTTTTCAGACCAGGAGGAATAAAGGCCATTTCTAAAACAGAGACAATGAAAGTCAGCACAGGGAAGAAATGCACAAGACAGGCTAACATAATGTCCTCAATCAGATTATGTTTTTAAAGCTCATTCCCTGATGCTGACAGGAGCAGTTGGTGAGGGGGAGCAAGGAGGACTATTTTGTAGTCATTCAGCCGGTGGTGCTTTGCTGTGTGACTGGAATGATCAGGGAGTTATGGGTGCTCTGTTGTTAAACGTATGAGAGCAAAGGAAGGGCTAAGAGAAAGAATGAAACAGGGGCCTATGCACCAAGTGAGAAATCACTCTTCCTGTTTATTCAGAAGTCATTCTGCAGCAAACTTTTGTTCCTCCCACATGGGAATGTCAAAAACAGAGTATAAGAAGAACATTGACCACAAAACACAGATTTTTAAAAAAGTAGTTTAAAAAAATAATAAAAACAGCTGATGGCAAGCAATTCTGGCATGGTAGATCACATAAACTTCAGAGTAAATGCTTAAAACAAAAGTTCCCTAAAATGCTCAGTTTATGAAAACTTCCTACGAACAGCTCAAAATTACACTTCCACTCTTTGCATAGGATATACAGAGCCATTTATTACAGGAGTCAACAAAAGAAAGTACCTCCAAAGACATTTTTCTCATTTGGAAGTACAATAACTTGGTAAGTTAGAATTTGGAAAGGTTCCCAGTTTTCAGCAGGAAAATGATAATGCTAGACATATCATTTTAGAGTAGGATCTTCTAGAAGTTAATTCAGTTGACAAGGTCGCATTTACAGTCTTTTTTTTTATCTTATGTTTTGCACTCAAAAGAATTCCAACGCATGGTTTGCCCACTAAATAATGTAACTCATTATGGACAATAAATATATATTTAAAAAAAAAGAATTCCCAAATCTTATTATTCAAAGCAAAGTTACTATAGAAATTCATGCCTCTTTACATATTCAAAGATACTCTGAGATAGATTGCTAAATAAAAATAAATTACCATTTATGATCCAGATAAGAGAATTGGTAGTGTTCTAAGAAAGAGAAACAAACCAGATATATTTATTTGGTGGGGAGTGTGGGTCCTGGAGTGCATGTCTCAGTTCAAATCAACACCATTCTATTTTTTTTTTTCCTGTCTGGTCACGAGCACTTTACTATATGTCTCTTTGTGTCTTAATTGTCCATCTATCGATAACAGGATCTAGCTCATAGTAGATCTCCACTCACAACTTATTTCCTAAATTCTTACCACTTGTCCATAGTAACCCCTATCTAAGGATTGGCCATTATCACTTTTGTCTTAAAGAAAGATATGGTTTCATAGTGCAAGAGAAAATACATTTTCAAGCAAATAGTTCAGGGTTGAGAATGTGACTCTGGTAGAGCACTTGGCCAGCATAGTCATGGTCCTAGGTTTGAATCACAACATTGCTCACCTCCCATTAAAAAGAAAAACAGAAAGAAAAAGAAAAAAAGCAAATTATAATTATCTCAGAAAAGATCTAAACTTAAAATCTTATGGGAGCATATTTGACTTGAACTGTGCTTTGCTTTAATGGAAAAATTAAAAAAAAATGACAGTGGACCAATGAAAAATAGGCAAACGTTTTGTTTAAAAGTGTTACGTTTATTTTTTTCTGTATTTAAAGCAAATAACCATAGTTATCCTTTGGTTATACTTCTTTGACTGTATAGCTTTCACAATTGCTTTTTCATATTTCCATTATCACTGATATTGCTCCTGACTACCACTGACTTGTCAAATTCTACAAAGAGACATTCCTAATGGCTATGCTGCATCACTGTTGAAATCAGGACAGGAACAAGTATGTCCTCCTGGTCAGAGGTCAGCCACTAACGGCCCTTGGGCCAAACTGGTACATTGATATTACTCACCATTTACATTTTTAGAAGCCCATTTCTTGACACTAGCCACTACTGTTCGGATGAAGATTTTTGGCTTGTGCTAATCACTCTAACTTCCTCTCTGAATTACTGGCCTGTTCTTAGTTGGACATGATGACTGTCCTTGTCTCCACTATATTGAGGGTCTTGTACAGAAAAGTTTCAGTATGTAAGCATTTGATTTTCTTTTTTAGGGATTCTAGAGCTTCCACTCTGTCTCTTTCTGTTGCCTGTTGCATGGATTTATTCTGAACAGTCTTTGTGTCTAATGGTCTAGGAACCTAAATCTTTTATTTATCTCCTGGATAATAGTACAGGGATCTATTACACAATTCTTTCTGGAGTTTACCTCTGTCTACTTCTCTTTCCTGTTTTCCATTTCTTAAACTATTCATGACAAGACAAACCACAGCGTCCAAACAAGTCCCAGTTGAGTGCATGAAGTCAGCCTCCATCCTACCCATGGACACCAAACACCCATGCTTTTCCATGGGTCGTTCTGCGGCTTCCCTCCTTCATGAGAAGACGATTACATGTGGAATCCCTTTAGAAAATATGGTGGCAAGGTTCAGAACAGAAAGGCAATGAGGAGACATGAACAATGCAAACGAATCTATTTTGATTTCCTCCTTACCACTAAACACTAGACTTAGTCTCCTCTGAAAGATTTATGAGGCTTCCTACCATAAAGGAGGCTGGATTATGGCTATGCTTACTTTATAAAATGAAATTCCGCCATCACAGGCAAGGGTTCATGGCTGTAATTATTTCAATGTTCTTCCCAGTCAATGCGTCTTATGCTGCTGAGCCAAACCCCCTCTCTCACAGGCAAGCAGGCCATTTCATAAGAAGTCTGAAAGCTCCCACAACTTTGGGTGACCTTGCATTGAATAACACTGGAAAATTGATTTGGCTCTAGTAATAAAAGACCGTCTGCATTATCTGCATTCTAATTATAATTAATATAACCAGGATAACTGCTGTATTATTTACGATCAGAGCTATGGTGAGCACAGTGTAATAATAATCTGCTACATAATTTTTTATTGATCTGATGGCTTTATTGCAGAAAAAACAAAATGCTATGCCACTGCATAACGAAAATTGCCTTTCTTGATATGAGTATTTAGACAGAGAATTTCATTTAACATTTCTTCAATCTCATAAAATCCCCATAGTTTAGTATCATAATAAGTGTGATGCTGTGAGATCTTTCAATTTTCCTTGTTGGAGAGAATTAAACAACAGGCATAATTCATCCATCCAGGGCTCCAATTCTTCCCGCACTGAGGATCATTAATTCCCTGAAACAACAGTTGTCATCTAGTTCATTAAAGGGACTGGATTGAGCCCAAGAAAAAGGTGGCTTTCAGGTAAAGGACTGTCATCTCTCCACCTAAAAGACCCCTTTCCTGGAGGTCTTATATTACATCAAATGTAGTATAAATGTGGTAAGAAGATGAATATTAACACAAATGAATTTTAACACAAAGTTAGAAAGTTATGCTCTTGGATGTTAATGATGGAGCTTTGTGGTGGGCAGCTCTCTTCAATCCTAGCTAGCAGTGTTCCATGCTCTGAGCTTGTCTCACTGAAGAGAGCTTCCTTCAAGTACACAACAAATTGAAAAGTAGTTCATACAACGGAGTTAGTAATAAACACTGGTGGGAATGTATATGTAAAAATAAACAGCAAATATTTTGAATTATCAAAGGGATTAATAACTAGCAATCATGGTTATTTGATGTCTACTTTTAATAAAAATTGAGCATATTGAGATAAAATTATAAAATCATTTTGTTTACAGTTGGTTAGCTTTGACAAACAAGAAATTCATCAATATCTAGTATATACATTTTTATTGGTTTCATCTTAATAGGTTAGAGTTTTGGAATCAACTTTTAATATTCTTTGCTGTTTCCAAAAATTACCAGGTGATTGTAATATACATGCACTATTTTGGAATGTTTATTCAAAACACATCACAGACTTAGATTTTTTTTGTGTATTTTCACCGTTAACCTCAACAAGAGAAAAACATGTTAGGCAGGAAAGGCAAGCATTCCCTTTTTACAGATGTTGTAACTGAGGCTTGAATTGAGGCAAACATCATTTTCTCCAATAACATGTTCCCAGTGATTTATTTGATCCTGATTCTTTAATTGGTACATTGATGATAGGTCCCTTTAGAACAGACCGCAATATTTGTATATGAGTATGAAGATTATGAAATACACACTATTGAGAAGAATTTGGACTTAAAAGGGAAGAATATGGACTCAAAAGACTCCCTCCAAATGAACATAATAACCGTCAGCATTGTTATAACTAACAGTGATGAAACCAGAAAGCTATGAATTATCTCATAAAAATCTAGTGGATGAAAAAGCAAAGCTTCAGAGAAACTAAATAAGTTAGAGCTCCACATGAGAGGTAAAAGAGTCATGAAACTTCTGTCAATGAAATCAAAATTTGTGCTGTTCATATTGTCATTTCTCTCATATATCAGATTTCCAGAAATGTGTCCTGTAAAGTTGAGATTGCAGTTATTTTACCAAAGAACTAAGTCCAAAATATGTGGTGCTTTTCTTTTGGTGGCTAAGAAATTTATGACAGAGACAAGCATCATGTTGTAGGAGGAATAATCACCCTCATGGTCTTCATTGATATTCCATTATTGATATGTTTCACATGATCACATGATAGTCATGCTATTATAAATGCTTACAATCTCATTTTACTGAGGGACCATTGCTTATAACATTGAAGACTATACTTTTGTGTAGACATAATTTTCAATTTAATTATTATTTTTCCAAGAAATGTATCTTTGTTAGGCATTATAAGACATGGGAATTTCTATACTAAAATAAATGCTACTCAATTGTTAATAAATTTTAGACAAGCACACAGTTAATTCAACATTACTGGTTAACAAAAAGAAAGATGTTTGGGCTATTTGAAGATGCAGTAGGGCTGGGAAGATAGAACTCAGTCAGTAAAGAGCTTGCTTTAGAAACATGAAGACCTGAGTTTGATACTCCAAAGCCAATGCATGATTGTATATCCTTGTAATCCCGGTACTGGGGAGAGAGGTGAAGACAGGCAACACCCAAGGCTCATTGTTCAGCCAATTAAGCCTAATTGTTGAGTTCTGGGCCAATGAGGGACCTTGGAGAGAGAGAGAGAGAGAGAGAGAGAGAGAGAGAGAGAGAGAGAGAGAGAGAGAGAGAGAGAGAGAGAGAGAGAGAACCTTAGGAAAGACACCCTAGGTTCCTCGGGTCTCCACCAAGCATGTGCCCATGCATGCACACACACAAACGTGAGCACACACAGAGAGCACAGAAGTAGAAATAGACAAAACATGTTTGAGCTCATAAGCGTGCACAACCCCTCTTTTATTTGTTTCTCTTAGTTGCACAGTGACACAGTGGCTACAATGAGATCACATAAAGAATAACAGGCAGGGGTCATTCCCAGTGGAGAGATTCAGCCACACCCCCAACCACCAAGGCATCAGAAGTCTCTGCTCCAGTGAGCTGGAGACTTCTTTGGGTGTTTGCCTGGAAGACACAGCTCAGACCTGTCAGCCTGGTAAAAGAAAGCCAATGTCTATCCTTCGATGTACTGTTCTGTTCTTCAAAATGCATGCTTGAGAAAAGCACATAGACAAAAATATCCAATTCTGCCTGCCTCCAGCTTTTGCACTTTATGTAAAATGTTATTAAATGGATCAGCAGTAGTAGTTAAAATTTTATAGAATTTTTAGGCAAGGAAATTGGGCAGAAATAAAAACAATTTCAAAACAATGAGAAAGGTGATAGAAATCATTCTTTACAGAATATAAATAATTGTGTAAATATATATTTTAAATATTTTATTTATTCATTTTCAAAGAGAGAGAGAGAGAGAGAGAGAGAGAGAGAGAGAAAGAGAGAGAGAGAGAGAGAACCAGGGCCAGCACCTTGTGGGTCTGGCCCATGTGGGTCCTGGGGAACCGAACCCGGGGTTTCAGGCACTGGAGGCAAGTACCTTAACCACTGAGCAATCTCTCCAGCCAAAATATGTAAATATTAACCTCAGATTTAAATATCAGCAACATTACTGTATATTAAAACAGAAAAATATGTACTACAAAATTTCAGTCATAATTATAATAAACTTATTCATGAATGGATACATTTTAAGAAAAACATATACAGAAGAGAGATAGAAAGAGAGAGAAATATAATGACCAGAATTTCATAATATAATTAAAATAAGAAAATATTTATGCTAGTTTTTTTCCAGATTGCTTTATAAATTAAGTGCACTGCTAATTAAAATTCCACTGAGTGTCTTAATTAAAAATATTTTATATTATAGTCAATATATGAGCTAAAATAACTTGAAAAAGAAATTCAAGCTAATGTTAAATTACTCCATTAAGATACAAAATCAATGAATAATGATATATGAATAAAGAAAGACAGACAAATAGTATGTAATAAACTATTTCTAACAAGTATAGAATGCTATAGAATGTGTGAATTTTTTTCTAGTGAATCCATTTGGGATTTTTTTGAAAAACTAATCTTTTATGATTATACTCTAAGCCACTTACTGAAATAAATATAAGATGGTATAAAAGTCACTGTTAGTTAAGGAGGTACATAAAGTGGCGATTAAGAGATGATTGCTCTGCTTCCAGTTCTATATTATCTCTGTTTAAGTTACTTAATCTCTTTGGTCTTCACTTATAAAGCCATAAAATAAAGGTATAGGGCCTATTGCAATAGAATTATTGAGAAGATTAAGTTAAGGGAAGATGTAAAATGTTGTCATATAGCAATATCCCAACAGTGTTAGTTATACTGTTAGTATACTGAATATTATTATAGATTCAAATGATACAGCGATTAAAATGATAAAAATATACAAGCTACTTGATCTCCAAATGTGAAGGGTCTTTCCAAGTTTTATAAAAAGGAAATAAACTTCAAAATAGAAATATTTATAAAACTTACAGCTAAAAAGGACATTTTCAATAATCAAAAATAAAACTCTACTATTAGTACCAATTATTAGTTTGCCAACTGAAAAATTCTACAATAGACATCATATCAAGACTAATATGTTTTTAAAATCCTATAGCATGCAGACTTTCTTAATTGCTGAGCACTATTTCATGAATGGATGTACCATTCTGCTGTCTGCTATTCTTGTCTACACAGACATGGGAACATTTGTCCTTAAGTCTTTGTACTTGTTTGTGTTTCTCTGGAGTAGAGTATGGTTGAGTAATGTGATGGTGTATGATCTTATAAGTTTCTCAACCCTTCCTGAAGTTGTGTCATTTTAAATCTCCATCAACAATGTAAGGAAGTTTTATTTCATCAGCTTCCTTCCCCAAACTTGATAATTCATTTGTTTTGAGAGAACCTTCCAGTAGATGTGCTGTGGCATTCACTGTGCATTTTTGTTTGCACTGAGTGATGACTAGTGGTATTGAACAGTGTTTTGATGTGTCAATCTTCTATTCAGTATATATTTTTAAGCAATTAATTTATCTAAATTTTTATCTTCCTAAAATTGAGTTAATTAGTTGTTGTTGGTGGTGATGGAGTACGATTTATGGAACATTTAAATGTTTTTATTATAAGTCAAGTATTAAAAATATGTTTCCCAATATTTTCTTTTGGTTTATGTCTTTGTATTTTCTTACATATGTTAAAGAGTTAAAAGAAGCAACTTTTGTAAGAAATTGCTGTGTATGCATATTGGTATTTGTGTGGCTCTATATGCATATGGAAGACAGAGGACAACCTCAGGTGATATCCTCAGGAATGCTGTCACTTCTTTTGGACAGGCTCTTTCATTGGCCTGAAGCTTACCAATTAGGCTAAACTAGCCAGAAAACAAACTCAAAGGATCCCTCTGTCTCCACCTCTTCAGCTCTGGGATAACACTACCATGCATCAATCAGATCTTACATGGGTACTGGCCATCAAATTTAGCTCCTCCTGTTTGTGAAGCAAGCACTTTACTGATTCTCTGTTGTCACACAGTTTTAAAATTTAATGATATCTAATTTATTAATGTTTTGCTAAGAGTGCTGTTTTATTTAATGAAAAATCCCATAATTTTTCTATTTTTTAAATGACTCATAGCATTATAGCCTACTCTCATTTTAAGCACTTTTTCTTGATTTTAGTTAGAGCACAAGGGCTGGAGAATGGTTAAGAGCATTTCCCTTGCCAGTATGAGGTCCTGAGGCTGCCCCAGTTCAGTTCCTGAGCACTTAGGTAAGTCACTGGGGTACACAGGGAGCCACAATGACACACACATGTATCTATTACACATGTGCAAGTATATTCCTACATACAAAGGATACAAAAAAAATTAAAGTAACTGTACTGGATCCATCTTTAGTTCAGTATAATTGTGAGGTTGTGAACTCCACATAAAGTCAATGATGGCACTTTGCATTTTAGAAGTATATACTTATGCACATAATTGTTTTTTTAAAGGTGTTGGCATATTCTATCAATAATGCAAGTTTATTGTTGGGGAAGGAAAATGTATTGAAGGGGACATGGGAAGAATTCAGACACATGTAAGTGGAAAGCTACAGTACAGTAACCATTTTTTATTGAGTGCTGGGCATGTGGATATTCCTCTTATTTTGCTTCATTATCTGCCTATATTTCAAGTACTTATGTATTTATATCACATGTAAAATAATATTTTGAGAAGCACTGGAGAAACTCTCCCTCAAAGGAATATAAAATGGATAAAGTTCAGGTGGGTCTGGGCTCTTGACTTTATTACAGAGTCTCTGTGATTTTGAGCTAATGTCACTGCTGACTTCTGTCCTTTCATTATATTTCTGTCAAAGGAGAACTCTCAGAATTTGGAGTGAAAGTAAGTCCATCTAACATTATTTCTTACCGTTCCTTCCCAGAAATTTGAAAAGTGGCCAGCCAATGAGAAGAGAACAGTTAACACACATGATGTAGCCATGATTGGGTGTGTTTGCAGGATCTTTTCTTCTAGAGATATGTTTCCATACCATTCACCATACAGAAGGATCATATTAATTTGTAAATATTGATGAAGAAAGCATAAGAGGATTAGGGTTAGTGACTTCGTCACACTTTTCAGAAAACTTGATCCTAAGTTGATGCATCAAAATATAAATAAAAATGAAATCTACAAAAATTTTATACTGTATCCTTTACTAATGCACACACACAGACTTTCATTAAAATATAAAGGAAAAAAATGAAACAATGAACATGATAGCATGCCATCCTGTAATTTGGCAGAATTCTCTTTATATGTATTTTTAAGCTTGTGTCCCAAACTAGTCAATAAACTAATGCTTGTTTCAAAGTAAATGTAAAGTAGCTAAGCCTTAGTTATGAGGTAAAAACCCAAATATCCTGAGTAGTGTGATAGTTGGAATGTGGTAGAATAAATGTTTGGCCCCATAGATTCAGATGTTTTATTATAATTGATCTTGCTGGCTGGAGACATGGTTCAGCAGTTAAGGCATTTGCCTACAAAGCCTAATGACCTAGTTTCAATTCCCTGGTACCCAACCCAAGTATAGTCAGATGAATAATTTGGTACATGTGTCTGGAGTTCATTTGCAGCAGCTGGAGGTCCTGGTGCATCCATTCTCTCTCTCTCTCTCTCTCTCTCTCTCTCTCTCTCTCTCTCTCTCTCTCTCTCTAGCTCTCTCTCTGATAGAAAAAAATAATATATATATGACACATCACTGGGAGAAAACCTCAGAATCCAGCCCTAGGGTGTGTTTGGGGTGGATCTGGCTTCAGCCTTTCTAGGTTTATGCAGTTTGAGATCTGGTAGGTCTGTGGTTCTTGCTGTTGGTGATGTCTCTCTGCTTGGATCTATGAAAGGGAGCCAGCGTCTACAGCCATTGATGGTGCCTTCCTGGACTATGGAAGCCTGAAATAAGCCCCTCTCCTCCCATAAGCTCCAGCTGTGTCTGCTTGGATGCTTCTTCTAGGAAAGTGGAGCTGACTTCAACAGCTAGGTATTTGGAATCTAAAACAAACCTGAAATATGCTTTTTACACCTAGTTTGGTGTAGAAATTAATATCATTTTAAATGCTATGAAAATATAGCAATATTTGGGGATAGTAAAAAGAAAGCATTCTTGCTGAATACTTAGTACATGTGGGTATACAATTGCTTGCTTCCTATAATTCAATTTTACTAAACTTAATAGGTTTGAGAAGCTGCTTATAAAACTTTCTCTTCACATTTTCAAACCTAATGACTTCAGTGCCATTGTTTTCATAACTATGGCTTCCACTCTGAACAATACATATAATTATGCAAAGAAGGAATGGTAGAAAGACTTCACCCCTATTTTTTTTTTCTTAAGGAAAGGATAATCTCCTGCTAGAACTACTTTTTCCTGTTGGGAAGAAATGCAGGTCAGCAAAACTGGGGTATTAAAATGTCAGCTCAGCCATCTTTAGCCATGTCTGCCTCATTCTGGCTACTCCTTTGCAAGGTAGAAAAAGCTAATTTAGTGGCTGGAGCTAAATTAGGCTTCTTAATTGACATTTCACTTTCATCTAAAATTAGGCCAGCACATGTTTAAAAATCCTTTTTTTATTTTGAATAAATTGAGAACAGCTTGTAAAGGCTTGAAAAGATCAGAAGGGGTATTGAGGGCAAACTCAGCTGAGCTTTCTCCCAGTCAGCTTCCTCAGGTGTGTGAGAGAGTAACAGGTAGCCTGTCCAGGCCCTGGAGCCTATGCTAAGTGTACTGTGAATGAAGCCTTCCTGGGTCCTTTATTTATGATATGTCTCAGTGGATCTCAGACATATGGGTCTTAAGACTTCATTGTCCTCTGAAAAATTGGAAACCCCAATATTCTTTGGTTTTGTGCGGACCACATCTCTTGATGCCTCTCAATAGAAATAGCAGATATGAAACTTGTATATTTATTGTTCCATTTTTTAAAATTATGCAATATGCCATTTTAGCACAACTGGAACAGTTTAATGAGAAACTGTATTTTAAAGCCCAAAATATACTGTTAAGTGGTGCCATGTGATATTTTTGCTAATCATGCCTGGCTTTAAGAAAAAAAATAGCCGCATTCCCATGTTTAATATAATCTTGCTATCATATGCTATTTGGTTGACATATGTCTAAATCTTTATATATGTAAAACTGGCCTTATATTAGTATGTAGATGAACAAGACTATATTAATGGCTTTATCAGTAATTTGGGAACTGGTCTTTGGTACGATATCCACATTCCACAAGTATTACCTTCTTAATGGTGGATACGTGACACCACATCAAAATTTTTTCATCTCCAGTTACTTTAAATCTATTTAGCTTTGTTTCACATGGAGTGGATCATGGTATTTATGTATAAACTTATAGGATCATGCACAGATAGCTTTACCACTACTAATTCAGGTAATTATGACGGTCTTTTAAATCTGGTCTGTTGTGTTAATACCATCTAAAACACATTCAAAACTATTATGGCTGATAAATTTTTTAATAAGTTTTCAGATCTTTTTGGATTTTAGAAAGCTTTCAAGTTAACATGGTAGAAGCACTGAATTTAAAAAATCATTCTAAGTTTTTGAGAATTTGTCTTTGACTTTGGTTATAAAGTTGTTTTCCTTGTGACACTATCATTATTTCTGAGGAAATACCTGCCAAACAACCAAATCTAAGAAACACAATTCTAAGTAAGAATGTGGTGCCTTTTTCCACTTTTAACTCAAGCAATCATAAAGATTTTCTTTCTTTTTTTATTTATTTCTGGAGACAACTACAGTGTTTCACTGGAAATCAAAAGTATGTCTCATTTTGACACAAAGAAAATTACAAAGGACTCAAGGATCTACACTTAGTAATTGCATAAAATTTTACTGCTTCATCAAGAACATTCTTACGTAGCACTGTTTTACTTTCACTGATGCTATCTATGAGTGAGTGTGTGGTGGTCGTGAATAACAAGACTTCTAATTAAGTCTGAATAAGTGTGGTATAGCTCCTGATTCCTGCCAGGGTAAGAGTAGTTTTCCTCATCTTTGCATTGGCACTAACGGTGTAAATGTGAACACATTAGAAGTTGCTAATAACACCTTGGTCATATCATGAAAATAGTGTTGACCTCATGACCTTCTGAAAAATCTGTGAACCACACTTTTGAGCTAGTTAATGGCCCAGAGGGAATCAGCTCTCTACAAGAACATGCTCTGTCTCCAAACTGATTTTTAAACATATATATGTGAATTTATGGTGTTGGGCAAAGACGAGAAGGAAAAATAGCCATCTATCAGAATCTGACAGTGAGAGCTTGATGGGAATTTTCACATAAAATCACTGGGAGTATAGCTCTGTTGTGTTTGGATTAATGTACTATGATGAGATTGAAAAAAATCAGGAAGCTTAACAATCTACAGTTGTATATTATTTTAAATTCAGACCTTTAGTTGCTATTAGTCCTTCAAGAACTTTCATTATATTAGAAAAAAAGTATTGTATTAGTTTCTTTTTTTAAATTCTTTTTCTGTGCTGGCTCTTGAACCCAAGGCTTGGGCCATGCCAGGAAAGTGCTGCAGTATGAGCTCCATCCCAGGCGCAGCCTCTTCTTTGTCTAAAACAGCACCACAAATATGCATTTTTGTGAACTATCACTCGTCCCATCTAGGCTTGTCATCAGTGTCACATACATTTCAGAGCTATTGAACCTAAAAATCACCCTATAGATGATGCAAAGATTAGTTATTCAAGTAACACAACTTTCAAACGTTGATAAGTATTATTAATATTCACATAAAACTTTCTTACCATTGATTATGAGACTTTAACTCTGAGTCAAGTTTAGATCAGTGTTGTATAAACATAGACGCTTGTTCAAAACAGCTTTGTTTACATTCATACAATAGTTATCATGAGCCAACCATTTATGTTCCATTTTCTCACACAAGTTTTATTTTTGTTTGGCTTTTGTTTCTTAAAAATGCATTTACTCATGTGAAAATTTTATTTGTGCTTGCAGTTCATTTTGACCATATTCTTCTCATTTCTTCAATTTCTATTCTCTTTTGATGTTTATTAGTGAGAGACTCGTTTAGTTTAATTAGGATTGCTTGTATGAGCATGGGTGAAGGGGTATTTACTGAAGCATGGACAACTTATCATTGGCTATACCACTGAAGAAGGTATCTCCCCTGCCCCAGAAAACAAGAAGAACTATCTTCTAGTAAGAATATCCTCCACCCAGGTGGACAGGCATCAGAAGTACATGACTGTATTTCCTTTGACAAACTGCCACCCCTTTCAAAACCATATCAACACTACCCCAAATGATTGAAAAACAAAAACAAAGGAATCAAAAGTATGTATTGGACTCAGAAAGCTTGTTCTAGAGCTCCAAGTTTAATTTGAACCTCGGTGAAAGCAAGGCAAACTTTCTTTATCTCTCTGTCCTTCACGTCTTTCTTGTACAAGATGGCTGAGCACATGCTTTGAATGATGGATTTAAACATTCAACGAGAACATAAAAGAAAAGTGTTTTGTGACATGTAAGAAGTTTTCTATGCATCAGGTAATGCGATCATAATGGTGGCCATTTAATAAGGTTATAAGAAAATGCAATATAATATAATATATAAGAGAGAAGAAATGTTTGTTTAAGTTACTGACCCATGCCCAGCTGACCCATGTACCTAAGATACTGCCTGGCACACAGTAGGTGCACAGGAAGCATTTGTGAAGGTGATCTGTGAAAGACCTGCTTGTGTGCTTTACTCTTCTACCCATCGTCTGAATTAGGCTCTTCATTTTTTATACTCATTCCCATGTACCAATCATACTTCAGTTTTTCCCTTGAAAAGAGTTCATTTATCTGTATATGATTATTATTTTATCCCTCACTAAACCATCAACTCCATGAGGGCAGGGAGACTGAGTGGCTCCCTGTTTTATTCTCTGACCACAGTACTGGAGTTATTGACTATTTAAAGTTCATTTCAAGGAAAGAAATAACAGCAAATGAACTTTAAAGAATAAAGAAGCAGTTCTTCTCATGACAACGAAAGGCAGACACACAGGCTACCGGGCACCATGTCAGCAACCCTAAATTAGCAAGGATCCTGACAGGCAACAATGCATTAGTTATCTGCATGCCACAAACACCGATGAAAGATAAGAGTGCATTCTTCTAGGCTGGTTTCTCATTGCAGGTGAAGTACACGAACTCAGGAGAATCTGTGTTATCAAGCTGGGATGAAATCCCAGGCACACCAAAACCCAGCCTTCACCACTAGGAACAGCATTAGAAGGGGGGCCCTCCAGAGATTTCAAGGGGTTGAGTAGGGGGAGTGATAAGAGTGCTAGCATTCCTTTTATAAGTGGATGTTTTAACTCTACAAATGGCCTAAGCAGTTACTCAGCTGGGCACTAGAAAGTTGCTAATAGATATTATTAATTTTTTTTTTAATTTTTGAAAAGGTTCTGCTTGTACCAACTTTTGAGCCACGGGCCTGGTGTCATGGAGACACAACAGAATTGCAATCACTGGATGAGCCAGCTTAGACCTCTAAGGCAGGAGGGGGAAAAAAAAAAACCCTGCAGAGCCAAGAAAGTTTAATACCTTGGAGCTGATATATAAGGTATTATTTTGTCTTTTTGACAGGGTCCAGTGCTATTTTTACCCAGGTTGATACAGGGGTGAGGTTGGAACTTTCGAAAGAAATGGTGATTTATTTTTAGTGCTGTTTGTGTCATATCATTTCCCTCCCCAGATACTTCTGTCATTTTATTCAGTGTTTCTGATGTAAAAATGACCTCTTCTCCCTCTCATTTTCTCTTTTAAAAAATGCACATCATCAGTATCTCTGAAAATCCCTTTACTGTGTCCAAGTCTCAGCGTTTCCCTTCCTCTCTTCCAGACTCCTTCCTTCTCATTCCTGTGCTCAGCCTCCTGCCTCCTCCTTGCTGTGTTGTTTCTCATTTAAATGAACAGTTGGATTCTTTTATTTCTTACAAGTGCTGGATTCGCCTTATCGCCCTCATTCCTTTGGGGGTTGCCAATTGGTTTTATCCACGGATGTATCATTTCTCATGCTTCCTTTTTTTTTCCCTTACAAAGAGAAAGAACCTCTCCGTCAACAAGCCTCTCCGGAGTGGAAGATTAAAAACCCAGACATCACCTACCTTGCAGCGCTGCTCCCAACTGGGTTGTGTAAAACTCAATTAAACGTGTCCCCATTGAATACTGCATTACAGTACATTAAACAGAAAATTCTTCAAGCGTGATGACAGAGCTGGAAACCCTGCCTCAAAGCTCTTCCTTGCAGCTTGCTTTACCATTTCTGTCTTTATGGCGCAAGTCTCCCGTTGATACAACTTTAGTCCAACCTTGAAAAATACAATCAAAGAGCCCCACAGGGATGAGAGGAGACAAGGGAGAGAGTGAGGCTGGTCTTGGAACTTCCCAGAGTCTCTATGGAAACTATACTAGCAACATGCCACTTGGAACTGAGGAAGCTGTGGGGTAACAATTGAAGATCAGTCCTTAATTTGGGGCAGGTGAATTTCACAGATTTCCTCCTCTTTCAGGAATGTTATGGTCCCCAGAATACATACTAGACAGACATATGAGTCCTTAGGGTGAGGATTTACACAGGCATACTCACATGATCTTCCTAGAACAAACCTGAAATATGATCCCACTTCGTGCTAACCCCCAAACTGTTGTGAAATAGAGACTATAGCGTATTTTTATTCCTGTCATCTGCCATACTTTTATTTATGATCTGCATTACCAAGAAGCAAACCACAGAAGTCACCTAATTGGGTTTTCAAGCATGTTAAGCAACTCACATCCATTTACAAAGTTTTGTCTAAAACTTCTTTCCTTCTAATGTTAACATATTTACTTAATACCACTGTCTGCTGGTGATCTTTGTGAAATGTTTCGGCTTCAGAACTTCGTCAATGCTAAGAAAAAGGGACCCTGTGTTTTCTCACCCTGGCTGTCAGGTGGTGTTGGAAATGAGTAGCCAGGTTTCTTAGAAGCCAGGAGGGCAAATCCACTGACACACTTCATTATCATTCTCAGACTTCTATAGTTAGATGTTTTCCACATTATGTTTGCTCAGAATTTTCAATGAATGATTGAAATGCTATATAAAATTGATAAGAATTTACTGAAACATACTAATGTTTTAAAGACAAGTACAAATAAATATCTGATTATTCAATGTGAAAACAGTGCTTTAGGGCTGGAGAGATGGCTCATCGGTTAAGGCACTTGCCTCCAGTGCCTAAGGCCCAGGGTTCAATTCCCCAGGACCCACATAAGCCAGACCCACAAGGTGATGACCCTGGTGTTCTCTCTCTCTCTTTCTCTCACTCTCTCTCTGTCTGTCTGTATGTCTGCCTCCCTCTCTCTCTCACTCTCTCTGTATCTCTCTGCTTGAAAATGAATAAATAAAACTTAAAAAAACAGTATTTTAATGTGGAGCTATGGGGCATGGTGATACCAGAGTTTATTGTCAAAATTAGAAATTTTAACTATAAGTATTAAACAGAAAGTATGTTTGCACACATATACATACATTCATATAAATAACATATATAGATATATAATTTATAGTCAAATTCTATACATATGTGTAGAAATGTTTAGGTTTCCTTTTCAGGTTTTCAAAGTCAATTTACAACATCTATATAGCCTTAAATTTTACCCTTAGTGTTTTGTTTTAATTCACTTGTGGGACAGATCTTTTCTCTTTATTGTCCCTATTTTAACATATTATCTGCAATATTTTAAGTATACAAAATAGGAAATACTGCCAGTTCTCGACTTGCACTCCTACAAGGTTGTGAATTCAAGTCCGTAAAATGGAAATGCAGCTGATTTGGAGATTGGGGTGCAAGCAAGATTTTTGTCAAAGGTATCATGCTAGAGAGATTACTGGGTGTTTCTAAGGATACAATAACCAAAAGTGAACAAGTAAAGATCATACTCTGAAAAGCAAGCATGAGTCCTGGAAGCTGCAGATGGCTTCTTAGCTTCATCAACAAATGTACTTGATTAATTTTCCAGTCTCTTTGTTCAAGGAAGTTTCATAGATTAGCTGATTATATTCATAGAACAAATTAATATGAATTACAACTTAGAGAGATCTGGAAAGAGTTTATCTTCTTTTCCAAACTCTTTGTTAATATCAGGATATAGCACGACATAGTTTCCATTCCAAGGCAGTTTCCTAATGAGTGTTCACCCTTATCTCATGAACAATTGCAAAAAAAAAAAATGCACAAAAAGCTTGTATCCTTCATACCTTCCCCCATAGAACAAGGTGGAGTATTGGTAAATTAATTCCTATGTCACTCTTTAATCTTAAACTCATGTAAACTACTAAAGAATTACTATCTCTGTACTCAAAAATTCTGATAAAAGACACTATATTTGTAGAGATTTATTTTTTAAATTGTTTGAGTCTACTTGTTTTTGCATATGAGCTATTTTCTTCAATTCAAATATTTGACATTTTGTAATTACACTCTTTACAAAAATCTTCACATTCTAAGGGGGTAAGGTCTATCCTTAAAAATAGTAATTATTTATGCCAATTCTTCTTACTTTTATAATAAATAATCATTTAGATGTTTTTGTGATTTTTAAATGCATTGCACAACCTCTAATATCAGTGAAATTTTTTGGCTGGCCCAAGAACCAATTCACTCCCTCATGTCTCATATGCTTCCGTTCCAACATTTCTGAGCATTTTTTCAGCTAACAAATCAGCCACATTAGTTCATCATACTTTCAGAGTTGAAGGTTAGGGCATTGCGGCCAATAGCTGTTAACTGTATGATTTCTTAGGAAGGTTTACGCTGTTCCTTTTTGTTAACATATGAGCAATTTGGGTTCTGAGATTCCTCTTAAAAATGTATTTTTCCAGCAATGGTGTAGATACTTCCATGACACACAGATCAAACCAAATTTTCAGATTGTTCTTAGTACTTTAATTCTTGTAAGGAGTTGCCAATGCTATCTGATGTCGTATGGTAGTATTCATTTCCAGTCCTCCAATTAAGTCTGAGTATATCACATTCCCTTAAGATTCATCTCCTCCCGATATATATTATTCCTGTTCTCAGAATCCTGGTTGATATTACCCATTATTTCTCTTTCAAATAATTGTTTTACCTCTTGGCCATTCATTTGTCTTTCTAGTTATTCTTTTCATAACTTCAATTGCCTATTAACTGATATAATAATGCTGATATTTTTCCATGGCTTTTGCTGTTTTCATCCAGGGATTTCAAAGTGCTTTTAAGATAATTCTGTTGCTTTGTGGAAGGCAATTAATAAGACAAAGAGAAATAAAGACCTGAGAAGTGAAGGAGCCATGTATATTCACACACCCCAACCATTGGAAAAATCTTTACATTTCATTCATCTTTGAATCGCTTTGGTTAGGTGGTGGGGAAGGTGGTACAGAAAAATCTAGGGATGCCATTTCCTTTGATTCTTAAAGACTGATCAGGATTAATAAAATGTAAAGGTCATTGAACGAGAAAAGCTAAGGATTTTTGACTTGGGTTCTTTTTCTAACAGCATGGTCCAAGTTGTTCTTTGATTTGATACCATGGTTCACCAAAGACTTTCCGACTTTCTCAATAAAAACTGTTTTCCTCTTTTAAGGAATCTACTTTTGCAGATGAGAGGAAAACAAGTGAGATTATCTACTGATAGAAAAGAAGATATATAGTGGTGAGTCAATGGAAATGCTAGTCAGCAATAAAACACAAAAATATTGATGAACAAAAAAAAATCCCCATGTGACTCCAAAACATCATGTTTACTAAAGGAATGAATAAATGTTACAATTCTGTTCATCTTATTTCCTTTATGTGAATTTAAACAGCCAGAGATCCACAGTGATTGCTCTTTACGGTATGAAGAAATTTCTGGGTTGGGTGTATTCTACACCTTAAAAGCATGTTTAAGACTTGCACATGTCATTATATGTCAGTCTGAACTTAAAATAATAGGGCACGATAATATTGAGGAAAACAAGAATTGTACTGTGATCTTTTCTTCTGAAAATATTTATAGGAATTCACTTTCTGCCATTTAATATTTTTAAAAATATATTGTTTTTTGTTGGATTCCAACCATTGAGGGATGAATTATTTCTTTAATTGGATGGGCATATCCAATTAAAATGTGATAAAGGACAAATGCAATGGAGATAAATAAACATCCTTTTATTTATCTAAAGATGCATAGGACAAACCACAGATGCAAATAAGGACCATCTCTGTCACTAACTTTATAAAACAAGGGAAAATATCTTGCTAGTTTCTGTAACCATAAAAATTACAGCAACTTGTGCAGAGTAGCTGTGGGTAGATAACCTATATGAGCTCTCTATAGAGCAGGTGTTTGAAAAACTTCTGTTTTTCTCCTTTTTTGTTTCCTTTTCAATAGTACATATTCATCTCTGTGTGGAGAAGTATATGTGAACAAAGAATGCTTCCAAGGTAGTGCTCTCTGGTGTGACTGAAACCTCAGTAGACTAGCAATCAAGTTGCTAGTATACAGTGCAGTATGGGTAGAAAAGTCTTAACAACAGGAAAACTACCAGCTTATCTCATATTGAATATAAATATATTAACTATATATTGTTATCTATGTTATTGCTTCACAACCAAATTGATTCTCTCTACTTTAGATTTTAACAATCTATAGGCAAAAGGTGGGAGAGGGAAGGAAGATTAAGAGACAAAACTTTAATTTATTCATTGAATGAATATTTCTTATGCCCTCCTTATTAAGATTCAGGTATTGATCTGAAAGCTTCTCTGTTCCTAGGACTACATTATAAAATCGAGTTAATACTAGTAAATATTTTAAGGAAGTTGCCCTTTGTACACACTGTTTGTAGAATGCGTACTGGATAAAAATCTTCCCAAACTGATAATATTATTTTTTCAAGTTCTGTTAGCATTTCAACAGAAGGGAATACCCTAATGGTGTCCTTCCTGCTTTTGAAAGCAGCTGAGATTCTTCTATTGACACAGCCTCTAGGAGTGAACTTAAAAAAAATCCGTATCGGGGAGTTCCCATCAAGAGTCATGGCCTTACACATTCACCCTCCTATCTGTTCTACAAAGCCAGAATTTTTTGACCTGTAGGGCACCGAGTGGAACTCATCTGTTTTCTTAAGCATTTCCTGGCTAGGCACACTGTACTATAGTTGTGGGAGTAGAACGAGACACATGAGATTTATTTAAGATTGTAATGTATGAGGTAACTATCAAAATATTCATTTATTCTCTGGCTAACATTGGACAGTGCATTGGTGTTACAGGACATGATTTTAATGGTGAGATATGTTCTGGTATGTTATAGCAAAACATCCTAAATAATTTCTTTTTCTAAAAAAATTCAGCAATTTTTTCTAAAGATCACAGATGAAATCCCAGAGCAGATCGTTTTAAGGATCACAAGAACACTTCTTGATCTCTTACTAACTGGTTCTATGTAAAAGATTCAGTCAAGTACAGGCATATTATGTGTATATGAATGTTTGTGTATGTGTTCACGCACATGCATAATAAACTTGCATTTGTGAGTCAGTTCATTATTAATTTTGACTTTCTAACCAAAATTCTTAGTTAATGAGTATAGGGAATGCTATCTGTGTTCTTTACTATGGTGCCTGTAACATCACCTGCTACACAGTAAATATAAACTCAATATTCATCACATGAAGAAAGAATAAACATATAAATGAAAAGACAGTGAGCTAATGAAATAAAAATAGAGGTGGGATTGAATAGGTCTGTGTTGCTTCTTAGTTTTGTGCCTTGAACAAGTGTTAAGCTCCACGAATCTCACTGATCTATGTAGACAAGTGATTTGTTAGTATGGAATGTCCCAATGACCAGGAATGTACCTTGTCTACAGTGAGTAATAACTTTAGGTAGACCCGCTTCTCCTTCTAAATGATAGTCAGAGAATAAATGAATATTCCCCTTCTCTATCTGCACCTCTGTGGTTTTAACATGTGTGTAAAATGGATGATTTTACAATTTACTTTATTGTAAAATAAGGTATTACGATGTTGACTGGGTGTGTAAGTACTGGGAAGTTGACTCAGCATTTAAAACCTTGTTTGAAGCCTAATGGCCCAGGTTTAACTCACAAGCCATCCATGTAAGTGGCACAGTAATATGAAGGTCACTGGTGGAGGCAAAAGGTCCTTGATTATCCCTGCCCCTCCCACGTGCAAGTAAATTAATAAAAATTTTAGAAAATGAAAATTAGGTGTGTAGCATTGGTCATTAAAAGGCATTATCTGCTAGTCTAGATTTTTCTAGCCTAAAGATCGAAAGTAGGAAAATAATGTCTAAATTTCTGAAACATCCAAGTTTATGAAATAAACATGTAACTAACAATTTCTTCCTGATTTAAATGTTATCAACAATGCAACAATCCAACTAAATAGAAAATTTTGTGATTTTGAATGAATTTCATTTTGTTCTGGGGTCCTTATTTGTTGTACCATGTAAATAAACTATTCCCAATTTAAAAATAATTTTCAAAAGAATTTGTTTGCATAATGAAGCACAATATTTTAGCTTCAAATAGTTAGAATCCAAAACTTGAATAAACCGGATATTATAGTAAGTGCTATATCAAAGGGCTTTTATTTAATGGGGTGAAGGAAATATTTCCTGAGTATTTTATTACTATAGGGCAGATCTGACACCATTAGTTTTCCGTCTGCCATAAATACAGGCGAGTAGAATTTGACAGGCTTCACTATAAAGTAGGTTGTAGATAAGTTCAGGCATCTTTCCTTCCACGCAGACCTTTAACACTTCATGCTGACGGGGCTGCTTGAACAGAATGACCGAGGTTTGATTTTAGGCTTCTAGGTCATGGTTTCACCTTGACAACAATTCTTTCATTTCCAGCAGTAACATGTGCTAGGATCCCTAAGGTGATTTCATTTTTGTAAGTAGTATAAGAAAGAAAAAAAAATAAAGGATGGGGAAAAAAAGGATAAATCTTAATTCACATGCTGGAGGACTATCACTGTGTCTCCGGCACAGAACTTCGAATCCAATCCAAGAACCGGCTGTGTATTAGAAGTGTGCAGATTTAAACCCCATCCGCCATGATCAAACTGGATTTATGAAGCATCATAACTCTCCAGACACCATCCAGCAGCTTATTAATTTAATAGACTCCTGTCCATTCACTGATGTTCCTGCTCTGACAGTCTCTCAAGATAAGGCGAAAGCCTTTTGACAGGACAGAGAGCATATATATTTTCTTCTGTTTTCTAGTGGATGGGCTTGTCGACAACTTGAAATGTGTGTCTCAGCATTTTTTTTGCTTTCTCTTTTTGCTTTGCAGGAAGGATGACAGAAGAGAAAAGCCTAAGAGGGCCAGAGGTCATGGGTTCTCCATTCCTTTAAGTACTTATTTAGCATTTTGTTTTGCAAAACAACAAAGGGTAGATTTAATGGTGTACATGCAGAGACAATCTTACCATGAAAAGCAACAGCATTACAGTTTAACACCTAATATAAATAAAGACGTGTTGGAGAGAAAATGAAAACAACAATAAACTGTCCTGTTAGACTATAGCACTGCTGGTTTTTTCTAGAACCCCATTATGAGGAATGAGGTTGCGCTCAAGAAAAAAAAAGTCAACATTCAAGAAGTTGCAAATTTAAATAAACAAGAACTTTTTTTGTATTCTTATTCTCCTTTTTAATATCCCAAATGCTCTAATTTTGGACTTTATTAGCCTCTATCATGAAACTTAATCCACAAATGTCAGCCTGAAAGGTATGATGGCAGGAACCAGCAAGAGTAACTGTGTATTGTACAGTGCATACTTCTTTAAAGTCATATCAGTAATAAGGAGACCTCGGCTTTCCAAAGTTAAATGTCTCAATGGGAACTTATTAAAATACAGATGTGGATTTAAGAATACTAAATTATAACTGAACTATTTTCTAATACATTGATACATTCTGCTGCCTGGCAGACCCATTAAGAGACAAGTACTTCACAACATTTTTAAGTAGGCACAGTTTAAATATGGACAAACTGTGCCCTCGTATTAACCAAGGTAAACAAGATGATGATGGATAACAGGGCAAGACAGGTAGTCAGTCAGCTGGGGACAGAGGCCCAAGGAGATGCCACCTTGCCTGTTCTGACAGCGGGGAGAACCGGAATCTGATCCAGTCTATCCAAGATGGCTGCCAGTGATCTGCAGCTGAGCACACCTGGGGCTGGCCCCTCCTGAGTCAGCCTCCAGAGTCCACCAGCCAGTAGTGTCTCTCCCTTACACACTTGAGTCTGGATCTCTCTGAACACGAGTGTGTAAGTCCTCCCCCTGGCTAGCCTTCCAGTGACTTCTTTGCCTGGGAATATTCCTGCATGCTTTCTACATGCATTTGGGCTTTGGATGCTTTTTCCTCGTTTATACTACATGTGTGATCCCTTCACTACATCTAAGTCTTCTCTGACCACCTTCTGAGGGGCATCTTCTGACTTGCACTCTCACGCTTTGCCATGTGTGTGTGCTGTGTGTGCATGTGTGTGTATGTGTATGTGTGTGTGCTGTGTGAGTGTATGTGTGTGTATATTTGTGTGTATCTGTATGTGTATGTATATGTCTGTGCATATGTATATGTGTGTGTGTCTGTGTGTATGTATATGTGTGTGTGTCTGTGTGTATGTATATGTGTGTGTGTCTGTGTGTGTATCTGTATGTGTATGCACATGTCTGTGTGTGTGCATGTGTATGTGTGTGTACTGTGTGAGTATATGTATATGTATGTGTGTATCTGTATGTTTATGTATGTGTATGTGCGTGTTTCTGCATGTGTGTGTATATGTATGTGTCTGTGTGTGTATCTGTATGTGTTTGTATATGTATGTGCATGTGTGTGTGTGTGTGTGTGTGTGTGTGTGTGTGTGTGTCGGTGTATCTACCACAGACATTTCTTTGCTGTAGATTAATCTGTGAAAGAGATTTTCTCCATTTCCTCTCTCCTTTCCAGCTGGTCAATGAAGAATTTTCTTTGGCCTTGAGCCTTTCATCTTGCCTTCCCACTGGATTGAGCTCTCCCTAAAATAAAGCTCATTGTTTATACTTTACTTTTCTCAGAGTCTGTGTCTTTAATTCTTTAATAACTTGATTAAGGACTTAAAAGTCATGCATCTTTATGAAATTTATTAACTCTCTGGACCCAAAATCCTGTATCAGTAACTTGCACATATTATGAAATTGGAACAAATTCCCTGTTATACACAAGCACCCACATATGCCACATACAGGCCCACTTTAAAACAATCTTGCTTCATTTTACACACATGTAAAGATTCCTATTTGAATGTACCTTGAGAAAGTTATAAAAATTATGTTTCAAATTGGGCATGGTGGCATATGCTTTTAATCCAAGCACTTCACCAGCAGTGATAGAAAGGTCACTATGAGTATGAGAACAGTCTGGGACAACAGATCCTAACTAAAAACAAAACAAAACAGAACAAAACAAAACAAAAAAGGATATTTAAACCATAGGCTGATGCATAATTCAGTGATAGAGTAGCTCTTGCTATGTCCAAAACACTAAGTTCAACTCCTATCACTGCAAATAATAATAACAACAACAACAAAGCCATTGGGGGAAGGGTAATTACTTGTCTATTTTGTTACATTACATCTTATCCTTACATTTTTTATGAGAAACTGTTTCTTGTGTATATCACTATCAAAATATAAAACTATGAAGTCAGAATTTCAAATTTCTAAAACTAAATTATTTTTTTATGCTACATATTCTTCATGACTTCTCTTCCTTCCTACCCTGGCTGCTGGTGCTGGCTTTGTCTCCCTGCTTGGATTTATGAAAGTGGACCAGCCTTTTCCTTCATTTTTGGAACTTCCCCTGGATCTGTTATTTCAATAAATACTTTCCTCCCCAAATTGTGCCTGGTTTGGATTCATTCCAGCATCGTGTGGCTGACTATGACAGATTTGGTACCAGGAGTAGGGTGATATAGCTGAAATGATCTGACCATGTAGATTTTGATGTTCTGGAACTGGTGTGCTGGAGGAATGGACATGGACTTGGTTCTTGTAACTGAAGATGCCTTCCAGAGTGGTAAGCCAAATTTTATGGGATATTCTGGTGAGGATTCAGAAATGCTCAGTGCAGAGAGAAATACATTTGGAGGCTTGGCTTGTGAACTTTCTATGGGGAAGGAGAAACTGCAGAAAATTTTAATATAACTGTGTGCCTGGGCCAAGGGGTGGATATATCCTACTGCCCATGCCCAGAGAGTTTAACCAAGGTTGAATTTACGTATGGACTATTGTACTTGGCTATGGATATGGAACTGAGAATTTAAGATTTAAAGTTGGATCAACCTCAAAGCAAGTTTAGCTTATTGCCACAGTAACTGGCTTTTGATTACAGCCCAACTCCTTTACATTAAAACAATGGAGAGATGCCTGAGGTGTTTCCACCTAGGAAGGACTGAATAATGGACTATGCAAACTCTTTGGAAAGGAAATCACTGAAAGAAACTAATCTGCTCTTCAAAGTCATGTTTATTTTGTCCCTGAATTAACAAAATGGCTGTGTCCTGCATGGCTGGTATTGCTTTTGGAAGCATGAGGAATGCATCCATGAAGTGGGTCCTGAAGTACACATGGTTCCAGGACCCCCTGCTGTGATGTAGTATTTGGAATAGGGCATGGAGTCCCTGATTGGCCAGTGTAGCCATTGGAAGGTGGACCATGGTTTGCAATGGAGACCCAAAGTTTTGGATATACCAGGACTGTGCAAGGGCTACCATGGAGTGCTGTTGACTCAGGATAGAAGTTACGCAGCTAAGCTGGAGGAACAAATTGGAAATTTCAGAGACTGTCAATCACTGGTTGTGCTATGGGACTTGAACAATAGATATTAGACTAAGCATTCCTCAAGGGACTGGCCTTATGTTGGGGAAGTTTATGCATTTCTGGTTGTATGTGGGATAGTTAAATCATGTTCAGCAGAATCATGATATTACTGTCTTTATTTAAAAATTAAGATGTAAGGAGAGATGATTTGATGTTACGTTGACAATGGGTAGACTTTTGATGGTTAAGTTTATTGTCAACTTGACCTGTGTAATAATCTATAGTAATCTTGGGTGGGTCTCTGAGTTTGCCTGCAGAAAGGATTGAAAAAATCCTTTTGGGATTTTGGAGAAGGGAGGAGGTCTCTTCTCCAGTTTAAGCCCTTCCCCCCCGAGAGGGTGAGCCTTCCAGAAAGGGACTAAATATAAGGAAGCTTGAGTGATAGGGAACCCTTTATCTTCTTTCCTCCCCAGGCTGATGGTGCTGTCTGTCTCTCTGCTTGGATTTATGAAAGGGGGCAGCCTTTTCCTTCATTTTTGGAACTTCCCCTGGATCTGATATTTCAATAAATACTTCCAAGAAAAAATATTTTTCATGATCCATGTGATTTATTTACACAGGGTTAAGCTCAAGCCATTCTGAATATCATATTTTAAAATGTTTGAACCATACACAATAGTTTAATCCAGAAACCTATTACTAAATACAACAGCATAGTAGGTCCTTTACATGTATATTAAAACTGATTCTGATACCATGACACTCTAAAATATCATTTACATTTTATATGTAGTTATGTATCTTTGGGGGGTGTATAGAAAAGTAGACATATAATTTACTGATTTGTTCAAAAGTATGAAACCTTACATTTCTCATTATGAATATTCAATAAATATCTGAAAAGCTATTAATAGACCTCTGCAAATTCTAGTTTTTGAACAAGGATATAAAATAAAGGTTCTGACCCAAAGAACAATAATTCTAGAAGATCTTTATGGATGATAAACACTAGACAGTGATGATGAATACTAGGTTTCCAAGAGAAAAAATGGGTTAGGGTAATTTATTCTCAATGAATTTTAATGGGGGATACATAAAACTATGCAAATAGATAGAAAGATCTTAGCTACGCATACATAAATGTATGTATTTCTGATCTGATCACTTGGTTGGGATCTCCTTGCAGGTAACATCATGTTATACTATTCTGGTTGACCCCTGTGTTTCCTGACAGCTTCACAGAAGTCAGACAAATGAGAATATCTCTTCTTTAAGTTGCTACTGTAAGCCATGACGTATAAGGTGATCTTCTGAGTTTAAGAATAACCTTCCAAAATGACATTGAGTTATATATGCCAATAAGTAAAATAAAAAGGTCACTAAGTGTAAATATCAAAGAAAAGATGTGAGGGCTGCCATAGTTACTGTTACATAGTTACACTACACAGGATCCAGAAATACATTCCCAGTAAGAGTGAGTGAATAAGTCATCCTGGCTTCTACACAAAGACCGAAGCCCTGTGGTTGGACAGCATCTTTTCTATCTATGTAAATCTCACTTATTTCAAACACTTTTATACACTCATATGCTGATTGGTATTGCTCAATACAAACTTTGTGTGCATGGGATATTCTGAAGAAAGCTTCCTTCTCCGTGTTACCTTGATCTTCAAAAATCTCACTAAGGCCTGGAAGGAATGGTAATGGAGGTACTGGATTTTCAAATGACACCCATACCAGTTGTTGATGAAGCTATATCACATCATATTACGGTTTACTCTACTTACAATACATCATAAAGTTCATAGATCATAATTAAAACAATATAGTCATACTACATTATGGTTTTTGAACATATAAAAAATGAAATAAAACGGGAGTCTTTGCCTCAGCCGTGTTCCCACCCACCTTGTGGCATTGCACGAGCTGGAATGGAGCACCTCCTTAACTCTCTAGGAGACACCACAGTGAAGGGCTTCCAACACATTGAAACTCATGTCTGGTTGAGCAACTGTTACCAGTGATAAAGATGATCAGAAGGTATTCAAGTAAAGAAAATACTATGAAGTATATAATAAGGGTACAGCAAAGTTGGTAAGGTGCTTGTGAACATGAGGCCTTGGGGTCAATACCCAGAACTACCTAAAAGAAAAAAAAGTGACCACAGAAAATAAGATGTACAAAGACACATGATCAAGCCAGACACAATAGAGGAATTTTACATGCTTAGATCATATGGTGTCCATAGAGGAAATGTTTGAAATGAAGCCATAAGATGCAGAGAAATTAAAAATATAGATGAGATAAAATGTGGAAAAATTAAAGAAGACTAGAAAATATCACTGTTAATGGAAGAACAGTGATGGAGAAACATCCCTGGGCATGGAGAGATGGCTCAGCAATTAAGGCACTTGCCTGAAAGATGGAGCCTAGTACATTGAAAAATTGGCACCAGATTCACCACAAGGGATCTATGGGAAAACCACATTGAGTTGTGAAGATAGCTATTGGACAGCAGAGAGAAAACTGCTGGAATAGAGAAAACTGTATGAATGACTGTAGACAACTGTCCAGTAGCAGTTGCGAAGAAAGAAGCAGAAAGAAGCAGAGAGGGCTTCATCCTGTTAAGCATGGAGAATAGATTGTGTGCATTCATTTCTACTCCCTTTCCTAAAGAGACAGTGAAACAAGAAGGAAGTGATAAAGACAAACAGATGGGAGAGAGTAGGCAGTGAGAGTGGACAAATTGTGGAAGTCAGAAATCCGAGGGAATGATAAATGGCAGAACAGAGCATGGGGAGTTGAAATCCAAGTACTTGAAGAGCAGCAGGCCCACAAGTAGCAGGAAGATAACTTCCCAGAAAGCTGGGCAAGATCTGGAATTCAAGGTACCTAGGACCTTGAAAGGTAGGGCAAGCAGTGAAGCTAAAAGTCAGAGTGCAGGCATTTTGAAGAAGAAGCTCTTACCTTGCTTGACCAGCCGTGCCCTATAGATCCCACAACACCTCTTACTATCCCATGAAGCAGTACAGGTTTAGTGTTTGGAGGAGTGAAAGAGAAGCATTCATTCTAGGGACACAGGTTGACTGAAAGATATTGTTCAAGGACCTTCTGAACTTGAAGGATAATGATATCTCTGTTCTGGGTAATGAGTCAGGGATTATCTACATATTCAGCATCATTAAGTCCTCAGAATTCTGGCTACAGGCTCATAATATCAGAGAAGATATGGGCAGTCTTAAGGGAAGATAACCATGATAAGGCAAAGATTAAATAAATAAATAAATAAATAAATACTGCAAATTTAACTTGTCATCCTACACTAATCCCACTATTTGAAAGTCCTTTAACATTAATCCTTCAGTACACCTCTCAAGAAATTAGTGAGCAGGGAGATGGTTGAGGGATTATTGGCACCTGGGTTTGGTTCCCCAAAACTCACATAAAGCCAGATACACAAAGTGGCACGTTCATCTGGAGTTAGTTTGCAGTGTAAGAAGTCCTGTTCCCCCCTTCATTTTTCCCTCTTTCTTTTCTCTCTCCCCCTCACAAATAAATACAAAAGAAAGAAATGAAGCATGTCTATATACCACAGGCAGCCAATTAAGGTAAGCATTAGCATTAAATGTAAGGATCAGAATAGGATGAATAGAAAAAATAAAGAAGGAATAAGACAACATTTCCTAACTATGATTCAATTCATGTTTCGCAGATAAAGGAAAGCACACATACACACACACACACACACACACACACACACACACACACACACACAGCAATATATTGAAAAAAATTAGTAAAGATGAAGCAAATAATTTTGTAAATATGATACTTAAAATTCAATAATAGTTACAAAAGAAAGTTTGAAGGCATTTCAGAAAATTCCAAAGCCCAGGAGGTAATTTTGAGTATACTGCTAAATACATGATTAAACAGGAATCTTCATTTGAGGGGTGAGGGAACAGAATCTCATATATCACAAGCTTACCTAAAATTTTCTCAGTAGCCCATGACAATCTTGAACTTCAGATAGTCTTTTCCCCATCTTCAGTGAGTTAGGATTATAGATAGGCTTACTTCACTATGTGTCTGGTTTATGCAGTGCTTGGGGGACAAATCCAGGGATTGAATATTCTAGGCTAGCCCTGTACCAACTGTGATACATTCCTATCCCTTAAACTTATGATATATTTGGACTTTTATGTTAAATAAAAAGTTGTAACCTACTGAATTCACTAATATATCTTTCAGAAATATTTGGTAATAGTATGGGAGAGAGACTACCATGAAAGTTTTTTTTCTAAATGATAAAATGTCAAATATGAAGATTAATGACACAAAGAAAAAGAATGTGACTGTAGTATTCTTCTCAATTTCATATATTAAAACTCTAATCCCTAGCTTCAGCCTTTGACAGATAATTAGTTCATGAAGACGGAGCCCTTAGGACAGCTTCAACCTCCTTACAAGTAAAGCTGCAAGAGATCACCCTGGACTTGAAGAGAAACAGGGAAAGAGCAAGATGGAACCAGATCACAGTGTGAAGTCATTGAGTCAGTGGCGTTCTTTGTATTCTTAAGCAGAAGTAAGATGCCTCTGCCACTGGGCTGTTGAAGTTAGACAGCTGTAGGAAAAAGAAACCACAAATGTACCCAGGGGCAGACCACATAGGGTTTAGAGTTCAAGATGATAACTTGATTGGCAAGCACCTTCTCTAAAGAATCAATCAGCAATAGTTTTAGACCTTTCAGGCTATATTCTCTCTCTCTCTCTCTCTCTCTCTCTCTCTCTCTCTCTCTCTCTCTCTCTCTCTCTCTCTCTCTCTCTTTCTGTGTTTGTGGTGTGGTGTGGAGTGGACTCCCAAAGTTCACCTGGGAAGAGCAGAGTGGTGGGCTGTGGTCACTTGCCTACATTAGCAGGAGAGGAACACAGGGGTCCCCACTCCATTACATTATGCTTCCTCCTGTCTTTGCTTTGAGGTGGAGTCCCGGGCCCTAATGCTTGCACAAGAAGAACGTTTAACCACTTACCTGTCTCTCTAGCCTCTAGATAGTCTCTGACTTGCTCAATTCTGATATGACAGTAAGAAAATGCAAATGCATAATACATTAATAAATTAATATGGCTGTATTCCAATAAAACTTTATTTACACAGTCAGTAAGCCAAATTTGACCCTGTATACTATATCAATACTTATAATCAGTTTAATTTTAATGGAACTTTCTTGGAAGGGTCTAATTGAATGCCACTTTTCCTTTTTCTCTCTGAAAAAAGAAATAAAACCCTTATTTATAAGTGTTATGTATCTGGTGAGGCATAAGTCTAAAATGTTACCTGTAATATTTATTAGGCAAATTTATACATGTATGAAGAGCTCACATTTACCTTGTAGTAAAATATAACATAAACTAAATCAAACTTGTTCTTCTGGTGTTGTTGGTGATAGTGGTGATGGGCTTTTTGCTTGAAAGTGTTGGTGATTGTGGTAGTAGTGGTGGTTGTGATGGTGATGGTGGTGGTGGTGGTGGTGATGATGGTGATGATAATAATGGTGGTAATGGCGGTGGAGGTGGTGGTGGTGGTGGGAACGCTGGTGATGGTGGTGGTGATGATGGTGATGGTGGTTTTGCTATTGGTGATGGGTCTTTTGCTTGGCTTTGATTGGTGGTGGTTATGGTGGTGATGATGGTGGTGGTGGTGTTGGTCTGTTTGTTTGACTTTGACCACATTTTTATATGGGGCCTATTATGGATTAGGTACAAGTGATGGTTAAACTGTCATTGTCACTTTATAGGACTTACGAAGTATAGCAGAAATTTCTTAGCATGTCCGTTTTATTTGACAGGATTTCACTCTATAGCCCAGGCTATCTTGAACTCCCTGTAATGACTAGGCTGACCTTAAACTCATGGTGACCCTACTGTCTCAGGCACCTGAGGGCTTGGATTGCAGGTGTGAGCCACCATGCCCAGTGTTTGGGCATGCCCATGAAAATAATTTGATAGAGGAGGGTCTACCCTAAATATAGATAGTACCATCCCATGAGCTCTGGGCTTAGAGTGAATGAAATGGGTAAGAGGAGAAAACAGATGAACACCAGTATTCATTTCAGCAATATGACTAGTGACTTCATGCTCCAACTACACCATCTTTCCTGACATGATGGACTAAATCCTCTCAAAGCATGTGTCAAAATAAATCCACAATAGTTTAAATGGTGTTTTGCCAGGGATTTGACCAAGCAATGGAGAATAAACCAAGACAGTCACAGTCTAAGCACTTCACAAATAATAATTAATAAACTACATGTTGGCTGTAGCCAGGAGAAAGTTGGGTTGATTAGCAAGAGACATTACTGGATCAATAAGGGCCAGGAAGAGCGAAGTGTAAGAAGTGCAAAGAGTGTTTAGAACGAGGGGCACATGAAGTCAAGTCTGACAACATAGAAGTAAAAAGGGGAAATGACAGTTGTATGTGTGTCATCAATGTTCATTTGGTGCTGAAAATTCATTGGAGTTAGGTAACATGTGCAGAAAGGAGGTGTATTAGTACCCTCTCACTAAACTGTCAAACTGATCATGTATGCCCTGTGACTGTCAACAGCAATCTTCTGCCTCGATAATCAGGTTTCCTGGCATTCCAGAATGGCCCTTACTATTTTCTTTTTTTCTGAGTCAGGGTCAACTTTTTAATATAATACTTTACAATATATTTCCTGCATATTTTACAATTTCATTTTTTATTATAGCTAAACAAAATCCCATTGTGTGTCAGTTTCTTGCTAATGTGAGAGAGCAGCAGGAAGGAATGTGGAGGATGGAGACCTGCTGTGCAAGGATCTAATGGTATTTCAAGAGTGGAATTTCTTGGTCTTTTGTAGTTCCATATTAAAAATCACATGTTCTTTCTCATGTCCAGATCCTGACTTTCAATGTATGTTTGTCTGTATCCAAATATGTGCGAGTGTGGATATAATCTATGAAACTAGAAAGGAGTTCATGAGAAGGGGGAAAAGACGAATTGAGGAAAAAAGGAGTGAATGAAGGCAACAGGTAATATATGCCATGAAATAGAAAGAGGGCATTGCAGAGAGGTGAGCAGAAGAGTGAAAATTGGCAGAGGAAAATGAACAGAAATAAATTTTGCTTAAAGCGGGACAATAAAAGCCAATAAAAATAGAAACCTGCTTACATCACTGGGCTCATTGGCTGACTCCCCCAAAACTGCACTGAGGTTACACTCATGACCATCCTGTGCATGGATAAGGCAAATTTTCCTTCGGTAGTTGGGATTTTATAAAAAGAAGAGTCATCAGGCATGGTGTCACATGCCTTTAATCACAGCACTTGGAAGGCAGAGGTGGAGGATCATTGTGAGTTTGAGGTCAACCTCAGAATACAGTCAATATCAGGTCAGCCTGAGCTAGAGTGAGATTCTACTTCAAAAAAAATAAAGAAATAGGAGGAGGAGGAGGAGGAAAAGGAGGAGAAGGAAGAGGAGGAGGAAGACGAAGAAGAAGAGGAGGAGGAGGAGGAGGAAGAAAAGGAGGAGGAGGAAGAAGAGGAGGAGAAGAAAGAGGAGGTGGAAGAGGAAGAAGAAGAGGAGGAGGAGGAAGAGGAGGAGGAGGAGGAAGAGGAGAAAGAAGAGGAAGAGGAGGAGAGAAGAGCAAAGGCTTGGGATCTAGAGCTCAGAGTGGAGTTCTCTAACATATGTGAGACCCTGGGTTGAATTTGATACTCAGAAACACAGTAAAACAAACAAATAAATCTAAAACTGTGGTTACAACAAAGAGTGATTTTAATTTGCAAATATATTTTTCTTATATACGAAAAATATTCAAAGGAAAGTAAGTTTTTAAAATAATATGGATAAAAAGGGTCTTACATAACTTGCTTAGCAAGCATGAAGCCATAGGTTCAAGACCCTAACATTTAAAAAATCCAAAAATTTTCACATATCTTGTTAACTTTACAAAAATACTTTTATGCTACTTCATGTCAGTAAGCTTCCTGAATGTACAATATTTGAATTATACTATAGTCAAACTAGACATAAAACCGCATTACTCCATTTTACATCAAAAATTAGAAAATATTGAATTTTGCATGCAATATTGTATTAAAATTATTTACTAAAACTTAATAATGCAATTAAAAAATACTCCAAGGAGTTGTCCCTCATTTAACTGTCAAACATACTTTTGGGGCAGCTTTCAAGATTAGCATCTCTATAAATGACAAGCTAACATCCCTCAGTGACAGTGACTCACCTCTCAAAAGACCCTGCTCTTCAATTCTCATAAAACTGATATATCCTTAGTTCTTATCATGTGCCAACATTCTAAGTGGGCTTTTCTTACCCTTGAGAAACCCAGGCTGTCATCATACATGGATCTAAGGTGGTTTAAAATGATTTTTTTCTAACACATAACAGCACATCTAACTCACTATGGTAACTAATGATATTTTCATGCAAAGATACTTCTCAGTATCTCATTAGGAAAACACACTATGATGCTATATGAAAACAGATGTGTTTTTCCCATCACAAAGAATCTATTAATGATAACTAAGAACAAGCTAAAAGTGCAACAGTAGACTCGGATGGATACAGCATCAGTAAGTCATTAACATAGTTGTAGAATCATGAATGCACAGGAAGAAATGGAAATGACGGCAGGTCTAATATTCACTGAAGTTGCTGTCATTCTGCAATTTGCAACAGAAAGCTCCATTACCAATATCACAGTCGCTCCTGGGGCCACCTGGCTTGGCCTTGCAAACCCCTCAGAAATGGCAATTTGCATCAAAACCGTGATTTTCTAAAGCAGACATTTTTTACAATCACTGATTCCTAGAACAGGCATAATAAACTACCCACGTCTCAAAATATATCTCATTCTAATAGACGATAAGCAGAAAAGGCCTCAGATGTTCATGAAACATGTTGAGTTTTCAGCATTGCGTGTTCCTGTGGTGCTCTGCAATCAATTACTGCTATACCCCCATCATTAATAATTTTCTTAATGAAAATGATTCTGTTGATCTCCGTTGTATTTTAATTATCAGAGTTAAGCATAATTACACTGAAGCTCTAAGCTGGCATGTGGACTCCTTTAGGGCGCAATTTTGTTTTAACACACTGATAATGTAATTTTACATTGTGTCAGTTTGTTTGGTTATTATCCAGTTGTACAATTCCACTGTATTCCAGATAACAGATAATAACCTCAGTACCTCCTATATCCTGAAGTCATTTAAAAAGCAATATTGGAATTCGGAGTCTAGCTAACTTAATCGCCTTATGATTTTATAATTCCCACTGCTAAATATTTGGTTCAGCCACTCACCCTCTTTTAAGAATACAGTAAAATGAGACAATAGTTTCACCTTTTAATGAATCTACCAACTAGTTCACATACATGTTTAAAATGTGCAGTTTTTTATTTTAAATTAGTATCTTATTTATACTAGGCCTCCTAGGTGATGTTCAATATAAACTTCCAGACGCTTTTGTAGATTGGTTACCATTTAAGACAAATTTATCAAATCAAGATTCTGGTAACATGCAGAGCCTCTATTTTAACGTGGATAATGATAATAACTAAAGATGTTTGTTTTGAAAACTAGATCAATTTGGTCATTATGCAAAAAGTAGCTCACCCAGGCGAGATCATATTAGAATTTCTGTCATTATTTCAACAGTGCCTAGTGTAGGTCCTTGACCACAGAAGACAAGCAGTCAATAAAGGGCTCATTAATTATTTGCATAATTAGATTTGTGCAAACAAGTTAAAGTTGGGACTTTGAAGAGGGTCACAGAATGATGTTGAGATGAGTGTGCCGTCCTCTATGTGATCTTAAATTGTTGCAGTTTAAGAAATTAACACAAAGTGCTACTGGCATTGCTGTCTGAACATCTTTTAGATAAAGCAAAACCAAAGAATAAAAAACAAATTCACTGAAAAACATGTATGCAAATTAGCAAAGAGGAGAAATAAAACCCGTCACCTTGACAACCTAAATGGCATCTTCAGAAGCTCTGCCGATTGTATCATTGGGAATTAAAATCAACATGCTTAAGATTATATCAACTTCATATGTATTATATACATAGGAATATCATTGAACTTCATGAATGCAACCCTCAGTTTATTCATCTGTAAAATAGAAAGAGTTCTGCTCATGCCATGAGTTTGCTCTAATATCATTTGAGAAAGTGTGGAAACTGTGCATTGAGTAGAGTAAAATCAAGAAACTGATAACTGCTGTTATTTGTGTCCACATTATCACCACCGTCATCATTATATTACACTTTTTGCTTCATTTCTTTCTCTCTGTTTGTATGGTTATGCCAGTGGAGCTTGCTGCTGCAAACAAATGCCTGCCAGCTGTATGTGGGCAGCTGGGGATGTTATCATAATGCATGTACTCCCTTCAAAAAATTTCAGTGTTTTCCAAGCTGTGTGTGGTGGGACACACCTTTTTCCCAGCAAAGGTAGGAGGGTCCCCATGAGTTTGAGACCAGCCTAGAACCACAGGGTGACTTCCCGGTCAGGATGGGATAGAGTGAGGCCTTATGTTGAAAGGAAAAAAAATGTCTCCCTAAGTCCTAGGTATTAGACTTCTGATTCTATATTTCCATAGCTGCAAGTAAATTTAAAGTTATTGATTATGATATATGGAAGTCTTCACATCTAAATGAAATATTGGATAATAATATATTTTTGAATAGCACTGTGGAGGCCTTGCTTCATTTCTCTTATTTCATACTAATTTGTGACCATGTAGGCAAACTGGGATGCGAATATGATAATCGCAACAATATAGTAGTTGTTATGATATACACAGGTGTGTGTGTGTGTCTTCTCTAAAATTCTGCACATTTATCATTGCTATTCTGTTTCCACAGCTAATAAAACCAATACAAAGAGGGTAAGTGATTTGCCCAAGGTTACATATGCCATATGGTCTTTAACAACGATACTGTGCTTTCACATATAAAGGAATCTGTGGTGAATGGGGAAGTGAGGGCTGGTTGATAGGTTTTCATTCTTTTGATTGACATTTGTTCTCTTAATACAGAAACCCAGAGAATGGGCTATTTGGAAATAACTTCATGAAAAGTTCAACGATAACATAATCTCTGACTTGAAGTAAAATGAAAGAAAAAAATCCATGTGGAAGATACTGAAAGTTGAATGTTGAATACCTACAAACATACAATTTGAAGTAACCTATTGTTTCTTACCTATGCAACAATAATCATACTCTATACATCCTGGAAAGTAAAGAAAGCAAAGAAAAGGAGTAGATAAGCAATTCTCAGCAGTGACTTTAGGGGAGGGTGGTGGCCCCGGTGAATCCTGTCTTCCAGCACAGCTCGCTTAAACTCCAGCTTGTGGCTGTTTAGTATGTTTGCACTGGAGATAAGGAAATTAGAGTTATCTGGAGTCTGTTGAGAATAATGGCAAAAACCAGATGACCCAACAAATCTGGCCCTTCAATGTCTGCATGACCTAATTACTTTCTAGAATGGCATAGGTAGTTGAGGCAGGAAAAACACAGATTATAATGTTAATACAAATGACTCGACTTTTCAACATGGATAGAATGGGATGGTAGCTGCTAATCAAATTCTAAATGATAGAATATGATTTTATAATAATTATTTGATGGGCACCCAGAAAATAATATCTTTATAGTTACATTTAATTTTTGCTACTTGTAACATTTATGAATACTTTACACAATAATACTAACAGTGTGTGTCCTTTTCCTATAAGAAAATACTATAAAAAATTTCTGAGCTATGCCTCTCTTATAAAATGTTACACACACGCAATTTATATTGTATTTGTTGATATGCTCTGCGATCAGCAGGTCCTGAGATAATGGTTTCTCCATAGAATTCATAAGTAGTTTAAGGTTTTAGCTAGAAAACAAATAAGGAATCCAGTTGTGACATCAGGAATTTATGCTTTGTTTTCTGTAAAAGCTCAGGGATATTAGGATTAATGTGTTACCTCTAGGCCCACAGATGTTAGCCCATCACACAACCCTATGTATGCTCTCTGTCTCATTTAGGGAACTGTTTCTCCTCAGCTCACTGGCATGCAGGGTTAGTTCTCTTAGTCTTCAAGAACGACTTAGGCTTTTTACTGACAGTGACAGTGGATCACTGGTCAAGGACAGAAACGCCATGTGCCTCACTGGAAAGCCAACAGCAGTCTCTTTTGATGGGAGTTACCGTGCTAACAGAATTAGTTTGGAGCTAGCCATCACCAGAGGGTCTGTCAGGGAATCATGCCTACACAGGAAGGAAGAATCTGAAGACGCAGAAAGACTGGGGATAAAGTTAGAGCAACTGGATTGAGTGGATCTTAAATCCAGAACATCTCTGTAACTCCAGTTCTACAAACATGCTCTTGTGTACACACACACACACACACACACACACACACACACACACACACACACACACACAATTTCTACAACTTAATTTTAGTTGAATAGCTATCATTTTAAAACAAAAGAACACACAAATCACCTAACACATATAATATAAAAAATGCTTCCCACATTACAGATGTTCAGGTTACCTGTTAAGTGTTATTTGTCCAACACTTCTACATAATTGTTTTGAGAAGAAATGTTGCCTTGGGAGAGAGATGTCAGAACCCAAGGGGCCCTGTCTCAGGGTCCTTTCTCAGGTCCTATTTTCCATGGCACAAATGATACCAAGCAGAATCCCATGATACTCTGATATGCACAGAACTTTTGGGACACATTTTGAGTGACTTTCTTCTCCTTCCAAAGACAAGGTTAGTACTCAACAGTACCTTTGGTCCTCTGAAGCCCATGGAGGAGATCAGATTAGTCTGTGGTGGTATTTTTCAGTCTTTTCTTAGAGCAATACTAGTTCCAATAGGCATTTATTGGAAGGAGAAAGACATACATATTGTCGAATGTTTTAGTAAGAGTTCTCTAAGTATTGCTGCAACTTGTAAATGGGATGTTTATAAGACAGACTACAGTTTCTTGTATTTGGTCATGGGCTCCTTTGTTAATCACAGGTTTTCATGGACTACTTTTTGAGAAGGGTTGCATTTTTTAAAAAATACTTTTTTAAAATCATCAGTTTTATTTATTTATTTATTCTTTATTAAGCAGGGAGATACAAAGATACAGAGAGAGAGAGAGAGAGAGAGAGAGAGAGAGAGAGAGAACCAGGGCCATCACCTTGTGGGTCTGGCTTATGTGGATCCTGGGGAAATTGAACCTGGGGCCTTAGGCACTGGAGGCAAGTACCTTAACCACTAAGCCATCTCTCCAGCCCAGAGTTGCATTTTATGTAGATTCTCTGTGATTTTTAGGCATAAAGGCCTCAGTTGTTTAAGGCGTTTATTCATCATTTAATGGAGGGAGAAAGAAAGGCTGAGTCACATAGTATAAAGAGCATGGGATATGGAGGTGTTCAGACTTGGCTTAGAATTTGGCCTCACTGTTAGCTCTCTTTGACTACAGTAATGTATAAAATGAAAAAAAAAAAACAACAAGATGCATCCCTATCATATGCTTTAAAGCCTCCTTTAAAATGTCCTTCATGGAGAATATTTTCTAAAACACACAAGACAGACCTTATGCTAGACAGTTAGCTATGTGACCACAGGACATTGTTTACCTACCTATTTTTCTTATTTACCTTCATTAAAATGGCTTGGTGTGGGAATTACCTTATAGGAACACTTAATGAGTATGGGATGAAATAATACCTAAATAATGATTGATACAGTTCTGGTAATGTCAACTATAACACTAACTATTTTGTCAAATGTCAAAATACTTTTTGTAGGTTAAAGACTGTTGGATATCACGAATTTATGAAGTTCATTGGCATATTATGTAAAATTTCTGTTACAGTGGATGTCAGTCATCCATAATTTATCTAATCAACTAATTATTACTGACTTCGTAATTTTGTTTTAAACAGGCAACATGTCAGACCAGGTGTACAAGATGAAAGAGTGAGATATAGTCCTTTTTCTAGGTAAATAGATGGGAAAGGGAGGTGGCAACAGTTAAGTCTCTGAGTTTTATTTTCTTGAATGATCATGTAGACAAAGCAATAATAATGAGGCAGTTGATGGGTGGCAGGACCCCAAAGTAAATGCTTTAAACAAATAAATGTGGATATTGTCCTTGGCCTTTAGGGGAAATTCTAGGTCATCACACTTTACTACAGGTCATAAACTTCAGAAGGGTCTTCTCTTTCTTATCTCAGTCCCATTAGGGTGTCCTTCCCCTCACTTCCGAGAAGGCTCTCCTAGAGAATTAAGACTTCTGGAAAGACTTTCCTTTTCCAGAAACCCTGACTCTAGACACCTGATGTCAGGAATAGACTGGCTGAACCAGCCGCCCATCCATGGGGCTTATCAAAAAACAAAACAAAACAAAAAAACAAAAAACAAAAACATGGGTCTCAGGCTGGGTTTCTCAAACACCTTCTTGCTTCTCTGGAAAAGAGCTGTCTTGCTTCTTTCTCGTATGTTCTGGACTTCTCAAACTCCCCTTTGCCCTCCCTGGGCAAGAGTTATGTAAATTTGCTTTCTCTTAAAGCTCTCCCTCCTTAAAGCAATAAGCTATAATGCAATCTTTCTTAAGCTTATCCTCTGATCTGTGGAGTTCATTCTTCTAATTCCTGAGACAAGAGTTAAGAGACACCCCAGAATTAATGATTCATTGGTGTATCATGTTGTTGCATCAGCAAAGAACCCCCAAATTTCAATAATATTATGCCATGAGAGAAGCATATACAATTTGGTGTGTGAGGATTTAAGAGGAGGCTCAAGAAAGACTTAGTAAATGTTAGCTGTCAATGTATAAGGCAAAAACAATGCTGGATTGATGTGTGCTCTATAAGTTAATTAATTAATAAGCATCATGAAAATGGTTATCAATGAAAAGCTTAAGAATAGCTACCATAGAACAATGACAAAACATGTTTAATATTCAAGTTTATATCTTGAGTATATATATATATATATATATATATATATATATATATATATATATATATATATACAACTTATATTACAACTCTGTTGCCTAAAGGAATTACAGATTTAAGGATGCAAGAGATATGTATCATCATAGCACAGGGCCAATGGGACACTTCTTTCCTAAGTCACTATAATGGAGATCAGTTTTTGTATACCTGAAATGAGTTCCCAACAAATATAACTATATTTAAAGAAATCATTTATTTTTTTGTATTCTGAATATGGGAATGGGTAAAATGATTCACTACATTCTTATATTGATAGGTTGTGTTGACATATCCAGAGAAAAATCACACTTTGATCTTAGTTAAAAGTACCTGCCAACAGACTCCAGGTATTTCAGGTTATACAATTAGTGCATATGGGACCAGCAATTACAGAAGGAAAAGGAATATAATCAGATCCTGGTGTGCAGATTCTGTTTTGAGCTTGCAAATTCCCTCTTTCCGGTGTTTCAACTTTCAAAGGCTTAGGGTAGTTTAGAAGCAATCCTCTTATAAGTGTACAAACTGTAATGATTATAGGAACAAGTTGTAATTGTTCTAGCAAGTTTGCAAGAGCCTTTGATGTTATGATTAGTGTTTTACATGTTAATATATTGATAGGGGTGCTTATTTGCTTGTTCCCTTGTATGCTTTTATGGTTTCTAGGTTCAATGTGCAAATAAATCATTGATCTCAGTTGGTCTATTTGGTTAAAAAAGAAAGCTGAAAGAAATGAAACATGAGAAGCACAAGGTTTTGCAATATTCACGAAGAAGTGAGATTGGGGATTTCACTGTAAGCTTACAGTGCTAGAGACCAGAATTTATAGGTAGAGAAAACATACAAGGTATAACCTACAAACCCCAAATCACAGCACAGACCAGGACCAATCCTGTATTATGTAGACAGTCTCATGAAGTGTTAGCACAGAGCTGAGATGCCTTTTGCAGCTGGGGGTAGCTACAAGTTGTATTCTGGGTTGATGTCACACAGCCTATCAAAGGCAACACTATACAAACCACAGGCATCCTCTTGCCTGTTAGCCCCTGCCCTACGCACATCATCATGTGGAAGAATTCAGTTTTTGCAAAAGTTTCATTTTCAGTTCTCTCTTGCATGATTTTAGGAATCATCATGGGATGCTGTGCCTTCCTGAAGCATGCACCTTGGCCTGCGTTGCTAAATTTCAGAAAGAATAATCTGATAGATAATTCCTAAGAGGGGAATCTGGGATTTCATTAAACGTAGCTATCCATACAACTAAGAACAAGCGAGGAAAGGGAGCCAGGAAAGACATTCACACATGAGGTTAAGGAAATTGATACAGAACTAAAGAATCCTTGGTGTGACACTTTTGTTTATGTTGCAAAAAAAAATCCAGAAAGTTTTACTGAAAATGCAGACTAGAGAGCACCACGAGGGAAAGCAGAAGGGAGAGGCTCCCAGGGCTCATGGCGCTCCAGGCAGCTCCTCTGGAGCCATTCTGCAATTAATGTTCAGGTTTCAACGCTGCCCAAGAGACAGGGAACTGGAACTTGCATTTACCTTTGCTGTACACAATGCAGTTGTTTTTGTTGTCCTCCACTCCTTGCCAAGTCACATCCAGAAGCCACTTAGGACCAGCAGTCAGCACCATGGGGACCTGAGCCTTTGTCTTCTGCAGAGTGATAACAAACAGATGCCATTTGCTTTTGTTGATTAAAAACTTGAATAATAAACTGCACTGATCATTTTATTTTCACAAACAACTAAGTCTCCCAAACCATAACCCAAGTCCTTATTCCCCTGCCTCACGGTATCTTTCTAAGACGGCAGAAGCTTTAAGGCTTTGCTGCTTTCACTCATCTGAACGGAAGAAATGATTATCGAGGAGGATTTTTTCCCCCTAAATGATACTGGATCAGATCTCCAAGATTAGGCAGATCTCTTGTGGCTCTGCATCATAAAAAGAATGCAGCTGACTTTCATTGCAAAGAGCAAGTGTTTGGAAATGAACTTTAGACACATTGTACTTTACTATCAACAGGATCTCACTATTTCCTGAAACAGACAGGAAAGAATTTAAAGAATCAGGATCCATTTCAAAGCTCTGTCATGAGCAACATTTATATTAGGTGTAGGAACTTATTCTGAATGCTTAATGAAACCCAACCAAACTGCCTTTGCTTAAGTGTGGGTATGTGGTCTGCCTATAACTGAAATAATAACAATGCTAATGATTCACCATGTACTATCTCCAGGAAGACTATAAAAAAGGACTTGTGAATGAAATCTTATGTAGAGCAAGTAAAGCATGACATCCTCTGCTCAGAGAGGCATAGAAGCAGAGAGGCCAGAGCCACTGATAGAGCATATACATACACATGTTTACAAAGTATACATAAATATTAATATCAAAAGCTTGAGAACACTAAGTGGCTAGACACCTAAATTCTTTATCTTTAAATCAGTTTTTCTAAATTTACATAGCAGGAAGTCAACTACAGAGGAAGTAAGCAAGCTTTAGCAAGACTGTTTCCCTATGAGTCACAGGGAACTCACATTCAGACTTATCATTCGCCAGCCCATGTTCTGTATATCAAATATCATGAAACCACAGCACGGAGGACAATACAAGGGTCTCAAGGTAATTTCTGAACTGCATTTTTACCTAGATATGATCCTGCCAGAGAGATTTCATCCCACCCTGGGACTTCCCCACATGTTCTGTGCTATCACAAATTTCCCAAATTGGCATTCATAAGTATTCACTGGAGGATGTCTGTGCACTCTGGCAATTTCAGATCTCTTAGGAATCTGGAAAACTCACTTACTCTGCTTCACAACAATGACAGTGCCCTGATGCTTTGTTCACTGAAAATCCACATTCAAAACTACATGAAAACGAAATACAGATCCAGTTCTTCCTGTAGTCACATCAGAGGTGACAGCAAGCACAAATATAGAACATCAACTATGAAGGAAAATCTGAAACAGGACGGGGACTAAGTAATCCTGAACAAATATAACAACCTCCAGCACACTGATTAAAATTCATATTTGATAATTTTGAGCCTAAACTTGAAAATTTCCATCTTGATAGTTAATAATCATGACCCCAATTATTACTGCTATTAAGTCATTGTTATTGGTTTACATCTGTAGAGTATTTGCTATATATTGGCTAACAAGTTATTCACCTCAATGGTGTTTTTTTTTTTAATTTATAATTGGACCCAGGGTTGGATAATTATATTTTTTTTTCAATTTGTCTATAAACAACTTAAGGCTTAAACAGAGTTCACTAGTGACATAAACAAAAATAGTTGATTAATACATTTTCTCAATGATAAGTTGGGTATTATATGTTTTAAAACTTTGCCAATATTTATTATGTGTGAGCACTACTAGAATTTGATTTATTAAGAAGTTGAACTGAAGGGAAAACAATCTCTGCTACTCCAAATCAATAAGGCAGAAGCAAGAATGTAGTATAGTCTATTTGAAAGCTATAACCCAAGCTATAAAGTAAATAATAAGTAGATAAAAAATCTCAAGGGACCAGTTATTACAGTTTGAGGAGGTAAGCCAATTTCTTTCTAAAGAAGTCAACTTTTGTTGAGATTGACTCCCTTCAAAGAAGATTACCTAGTGTGAGAAGGAAGGGGTTAGCCAGGATTATATGAAATGTACACTTCAGAAAAATCCATGAATAGAAAATAACAATACTATCCACATTGATCATTGGGTTCATTTCCACATGACTATCTAATCTGAGGATTCATAAAAATTCTAGTATGTTAAGAACTACAAGCAAATTGAAACTTCATTAATTCCTTGATTTCAAAAGGGAGAAAAATGAGCTGAATCTGTTTTTTAAGGTAGACCATGTTGCAACTATTAAAAACAAAGCTGTGTGACTGGTTGGACAATGGTCCCTTGAAGATTGCCAAGCCCTATTTTTTCCTAATAAGTGAATACATTGCCTTATTTGACAAAACCGATTTGTAATGAATGCAATTAGATTTAGGACCATGAGAGGTTAAGATACCCCAAATTAATCAGAAGGACCCATTCAAATCACCTAAATCCATCAAGGCAGAAAAGAAAGAGCAAACAGACTCTGAGTTACTTGTGGTAGCTCATACTTGTAAACCCAGAGTTCACAAGGATGAGTACTGCTGTAAACTGGAGGCCAGCCTGGGCTACATCATGAATTACAGGATAACAGGAAATCTATAGTAAGGCCCCGTCCCAAACAAACAACAAATTGATTGGACATGCAAGATTCCACCCACTTGTGAAGATGGGATTTGACTGAAACCATGAACTGAAGAATCTGGTGAATAGTCCTTGAGCCAAGGGCTTGATTCCACAACCCTAAAGTATAAACTTTTGGGAAGGGAGAGGTAGGTAGAGATGTCCTGCTTTGTGCTAAACTATCCACTATCACTTCTCAGCACTTCTGTGAGTATTGAGTCCTCCAAGGCATGGAGACCATTGTGGAAGAGGAAATGAAAAGAATATAAGAACCAAAGGACTTAGAGGAGTGTTTATAAAACTGTCTTTTAGACACACTATTCCTCGGGTATTAATGACATTTATGTTGGTTAGCACAGGAATCAAGACAGAAATTCCTTAGTATTCAGTTTAAGCATTGTTAGTGCCATTGATCAAGTATTTCCATCTGCCCACTTTTAAAGATGCCTTTGAAAGTTAGGTGACTAGAGGGGTTTACTTGAGCAAGGAAATTGAATAAGTGATCAGAGGTGGATATGATGTGAGCATTTGGAAGGGTGATTCAGGAAGTTTGAATCCAGCCTGAGCTACATAGTAAAACTTTGTATCAAGAAACCAAAATCCAGGTGTAGTAGTGCAAACCTTTAATCCCAGCACTTGGGATGTAGAGGTAGGAGGATCACCATGAGTTAGAGGCCACTCTGAGACTACATAGTGAACATAGTGAATTCCAGGTCAGCCTGAGCTAGAGTGAGACCCTACCTTGAAAAACAAAAACAAAACAAAACAAAATAATAAAACAAAACAAAATAAAAAGAATCCAAATGAGAAGCAGAACGAGGAGGAGAGGGGAAAGGGAGGGGGTTAAGAAGAGGAAGCTCACACTATTTTCACAGAACAGAACCTGTATAAACAATGGACATTCAACACCACACCTGGCGTTCGCCAAGCTTAAAGAAACATTTAGGAGATCTCTAGTGGTTCTCCTGGTGACCATGTTGGTCACGTGGTATAAGAAAGAAAAGAAAGCAACTTTCTAATGTAAAAGGTTGTGATCCTTTTAACCTTAGAAAAGCCTAATGTATCCTCACATTTTTCTTCATGTTTATTTCCATTTTGAAGTAGCCTAAGGAGACAGAGCTTTACCAGTTAAAATTTATACTTTAACTGTCAAGGCAGTAATAATTCAAGGCACATAAAAGGAGCCTTCAATTTCAGTTAACCTGGAAACATTTTTAAAAGAAATAGTGTGCAATTTTTAGATTCCCCATTGTAAGTTAAAAAAAAAAAATCTGCACTCCTAGACAGAGTTTGAGCCTAGACTTTCACATTTCGACAGCCCACAACTAGACAAACTTGACAAGGACAAAATGGGTCAAAAGTGTCACTTCTTAGGAATAATTAGAATCATCTAATGTGGATGAAAGAGGTCAGACTGACATCCACTGCTCACTAACCTTTGGAGTTACTGGACCGACAAAGGAGTAGCATTCAATAAATGTTTATAGTCAAGCCAAAAGGTTAATGGAGATAAAATAGACAGCCCAAAGGTAAAGAATAGAGGAGATTTCTAGTCCAAGAAACCGGTGACATAATGCTTTCCTAGGGGCTCCAAATTTTGTTAGAAGTTATTGACAATTTTGGAAACAAGACCAAGGAAAAGACAGAAGTCCTTGGAAAAACCTTACGTTTGAGAAGAGCTTGTCATCACACATCTTTGATAGGACCACAGGTGTTATTTGATGAAACCATTGGCCTCCATTGATTTATGTGAGGACATAGAAGAAAATATCATGACACTACTGCAGTGGTTTGAATGAGATGTCTCCTATGAATTCATGGGCTTTGAATGCTTGGTCTCCAGCTGGTGGCTCTTTATGAGGGGGAGTCCTGCTGAGGAGGTGCTTTAATGGGTATGGGCTTAGGGGAGTTAGAGTCAGCTCCCTTTGCTATCTTCTACCTATTGTGGCAAGACTGTAATGGCCAGACTGTTTCAACAGTTTTTTCCTGCCATCATGAAACTTCACCTGGAGGCTCTAAGCCAAAACAAATCCTTTCCGCCTTTCAGCATCAGCTGCTTTGGGTTGGGCATTTCGTGCCAGCAACACCAACTCTCTCAAACCATCAGATGTAGTTTGATGGTTACAAATATCATCTTGGTGTTCTGTTTCTATAATTGAGTGCAAAGATCAGCAATAAAAATATATTTGAATTAGGCATAGAAAACTTTCATAATTACTTTAGACTTTAGATCTACAATGTTGGAATCAGAAACATACATACACATTGGCTTAGTAACCAACCCTTTAACCACCACAAATATCAATTCAATTATCCACCATATGTAAATGAAAAGTTGTAGTGCATATGATTTCAGCTTGTACTACCACACAGAAATTTTGCATAGTAAAAGCTTCAGATAATGAATCCAAATAATTTCCCACATTGGAATTCTATTCACTGTGACATTACTGAAAACATTTTGAAAAGCAATCAGTCTTCTTTTAATATAAGATGCTAGTGACTATGAGTTTAAATTGTAAAAATCTACATTCTATTTCATGGGAGCCTATCAACCTAAAATTGTGCACTACCAGGGGTATGGAAAAATATGCAACATCATAATTTAGGGCTTCATAAAACTACATTTTTAGTAATTTTAGATGTTGCATATGGTTCCAAAATTACTGATCTGAGTGAACTTACACAACGTTTAGTATGACATTTTTGTCCAATAAAACAGTGCTTAAAACGTAAATAAAATTTTAAAAGTTGTTTGAGAAATTTGTATGAATGTTTGTACTTGGTGCTATTGAGGTAAATGCTTTTCTTTCAGAAAACAGAGTATCATCTAAAGCTACACATAGTGACACTACACTCCAAGGTCTCATAGGGTCATCCATTATTCATGTGACAGAAAAACCGGTTGTCAGAGATAATATTCAAATATTCTCTATGACTAATTAATGCAAATACTTAAGTTTAAATACACCATGTGCTTCCAATGAAACCATGTGCCTCCACTTAAAAATTGAATGAACTCTGGATTTTCCTGAGTCCAACTGGTAGTCTTCCTCTTATTTACTGTGTTTAAAACCAAGGTGAATATGTTTGTTCAGGGGGACGGAGAGGGAGGTATGTATGTGTATAAATTGAACATATAAATAATAAAACTTCAAACTCATACTAATGAAGATTATCCTATTGACATTATTTTGGGTAATGACAAACTCAATAAACCATTACCAAAGTTGCATTACCTGGAGCCGGGCGTGGTGGCGCACGCCTTTAATCCCAGCACTAGGGAGGCAGAGGTAGGAGGATCTCAGTGAGTTCAAGGCCAGCCTGAGACTACAGAATGAATTCCAGGCCAGCCTGGACTAGAGTGAGACCCTACCTCAAAAAACCAAAAAAAAAAAAAAAGTTGCATTACCTGATAAATTGATATATTTTCAAACTTATACTCAAAGCAATTAAACACACTCTGAAATTAGAAAACACATGTGAAGTAAATGAGTGAAAAGCTACCACAATAGACGCTACACCGTACAGTTAGACACAAACTAGAAGTATGAATGGAAGTTCTAGGAAGGTTTATTACAAACAATGTTTCTTTAGCAAAATTTCCAGTAAAACACCAGGAGAGTGAAATTCCAGAGAACTTCTGCTCACAAATATCTTCAAGTTGACTCGCGTATGTGGGTTTTCAAACAAGATAAGAAACTTTTAAAAAATAAAATGTGTATGGAATAAAATGTTAGAAAAATTTGGCTATTATAGCTATCCTCCTTATGTAAGACAGTTTTATCTCTGCGAACCGAAAATTTAAATAGTCATTATCTTTTGAGGTATATTTGCTTTCAGTTCTGAAAATAGTTGGAACACATTATCTTCACATGAGTCACTACTTAAATATAGAAATTTCCATACAAGAAATAATGATCTTGTTAGAAGTGGAACAACAATAATTCTATGTGTGTATGCTAGTCAAAGTGAATTTTTCCTTCTTAATGAAAGCACTTCATAATATTTAGAGCAATATTTTGTTATGATTTAAAACTACTCTAAAGATAGTAACATTTCACCTTTCAAGTTAATAAACCTATAAGGTATGTAGATATTTATTCTGTTTCATTTTCAAAAAGAATAAACTTGTTTCTCTTACTCCTTGCCAACTCCACTCCCACAGTCTCATCTGTTCTTCAAATACATTTGGCTCCCAACTAGGAGTGACTCCCTCCAAGCTGGCAGCCATTAGCTTCAACCTTTTATTTTATAAGGCTCTGAGAGCTGCAGAGTGTTTCAGGAGTGTTGTTTTGCTCCTGGCAGAGTTTCTGGGCTTGCACCTCGTGCAATGTGCAAAAGATGTCAATGCTGAAAGCCCAAGAAGGAAAAAACAAATTACTCTTGAGTAGTCCTCCTTACATAAGGCTGTCACATAAGCATGTGGCAGAGGTCAGGGACATGACGACCCTGGTACCAGCTATGTGAGCCAGGGCCAGTCACTTAACTGCTCAAGGTCTCATCCTCCCTCTGTAAGATGATCTCATATGTCCTTACAGCTTGTTAATACCGTCATTATAAGACATTCTGCTTTAGAATGTCCATACAAGTCAAACTCAGATTCAAAGTGTGCAGAACAAGATGTATACAGAAATTCAATCCAAAGAATTTAAACTTACTTAGGGAAATGGTATGTTTATTGGTGAAATAATAAATAATGCTATCTTAGTTAACTATTTTTTTTGTTAACTTAATCCTCTCAGAAAAAAAATGATCAGGCTAGAATAAAAATATCAGCTTGAAAAAAAATCAGCTTGAAGAACATAGAGCATATGTATATGCATACTGAACTATGAATGACTTATTTAGTCATCTTTCTTTGGGAATCAGTCCAAACCCATATTTTGTGCGTGTGTGTGTGTGTGTGTGTGTGTGTGTGTGTGTGTGTGTGTGAAAAACACTGCCCTGCTCATAATCCTCAAAGGCTGATAGATATCCATCTTTCAGAAATTAATCTTTGGATCATGTTCTTTACTGTTATCATTTTAGTTAATCTTTTTTTTTCACTAGAGTCTAGTAGGCTAATCTGGAATTCACCAGGTCACTTATTTCAGGCTGGCCTTGACCTCACATCAGTCAATCCTCCTACCTCTGCCTCCTGAGTGCTGGGATTAGAGATGTGTACCACCTTGCCCACCTTCACTTTATTTAATCCTAATTCCTATTATAAAAGAATTTTAATATTTCAAAATGAATATAATGTGCAAATATGTTTCTTTAAATCACAAGCTATTTTCTTAATGTATATATCTTACCTTTTATTTTAAAGTATTAAGAGCTCATTTATGACTTGAAAAAATCCCTGATATCATATTTGCAATTAATTAAAAATAATCTATTTTAAAATGAGTACAATGAATTAGAAGATCAATTCCCGCCAAGATAAAAATATAAAAATACTAAACTCTCTCCTAGGTGTTGTGGTAGTACAGTTCCATTCAGGAAGTCAGATTCTCCCTAGGAAAATTATTATTTTTAAAAAATATTTTATTTATTCATTTTCAAGCAGAAAGAGAGAGAGAGAGAGAGAGAGAGAGAGAGAGAGAGAGAGAGAGAGAGAGAGAGAGAGAGCACCAGAGCCACCACCTTGTGGGTCTGGCTTATGTGGGTCCTGGGGAATTGAACCCTGAGCCTTAGGCACTGGAGGCAAGTGCCTTAACCTTTGAGCCATCTCTCCAGCCCACCCTAGGAAAATTATTGAATATCAAGTTACTGGAAGTCAGATGCAAAAATTTAAACCTTGTCAAACTTTTTGGCAGATGTGTGGAAGTGTTAAAGTACTTGAATAAAGATAACCTAACTTTTAAGGTAGTTTATTAAGTATTATCAATACCCCGATTTAACTGAAATAAGAGTTTATGACAGGAATGATTTTCAATATTTTTAACCTATCAACACACAGAGAAGGACTATTCTTACTGGGCTCTTTTAGAAAGTTAAAGTCAGGCGTCCAACTCTCTGGACAGATTGCCTTGCTTCCCCTCTGAAACACAGTAAGAACAGACACCAGCCAGGCAGTCACCACTATATGGCTTCAATTCAGAGAGCTTTGGTTCAGCATGTCTGTCAACTCTAGCTACTAAAAGGCAGTTATAAAATCAGAATCCAATAAACTCCAGCTGCTCTAATATTTCCTGTTGGGCATTGCTTGTTGGCACTGCTAGTGAGGGCACCGAGAACAAAGGGTTAAGGATGTTTGAGTAGGTGAAACCCCGATAATTTGATAATTTGGTAGGCGTTTCCCAGCTCCATCAACCCTGACTCCCAACCCCCATGGGCCAGCCACAGGAACCAGCATTCCCATCTCAGCATGACTGGCAATGGATATCAGACCCAAGTAACAAACTTCCTTGTACCCATCCCCACAGACCGTGGATAGAATCACATATTTCCAGCCACTCAGGTCCCCCAAATTAGGTATTCTCAGGTTGTCTATACTCACCTATCCCATTGCAGGCCGCTAACTCAGCACCCCAACCAACCAATCCCCTTTTCTCTTCCCTATGCCCCATCCCCTTGGCCCCCTTTTTCCTATAAATGTAAGCTCTCCCAATTGAATAAAGAACCACATGGATGCACTATACACATCTGCTAGTGTCTGTGTCTCCCGGGACCCCCCCCATTGCCCCCCAGCTCTGTGGACCTGCCCTGAGACAGCAGAGCAGCAACCAGCCTTTGCTCAGCTTCCCACCACTTTCCAGGTTCCCCTCCACTGCAGCTGATGGCGCCCCCAGAGGCAGAACAATTTCCCCCTGGATAAAATCATGATTTTTTTTTTGTTACTAATTTTCTGTGGGATTCCTTTTGTGAGAAGCAATGTCTCTTTGCACTGTAAATTTGAAAATTTATATGAACATATTTAGTTTCTTAATAAGGGGTGTTTTAGCTATCTCATTTCTTTCCAGACAAAAATCTTACTGTGTGATTCAGCCTAGACTTGAATTTGAACTCCTCCTCCTCAGTCTTCCATTTACTGAGATTAGAGGCATGCCCCACCATGACTAGCTTTATCCTATCAAATTCTTACAAAAGAATAGAAGTATAAATAAAATCATCAATTTGTATGTTGGATAGCGTATTTAAATATTGCTTATAAGGCAAATTAAAATGTCTAATATAACTTAATGTTTGCATACAAATATGTTCTTGTGTCACTTGCATGTGAGTTCTATTAACTTTTGGAAGGAGATCTATCATATTGTCTGGCGGTTATTTTTGCTAGATCAATAATATAGCTTGGTGTATAAAATTGTTACAATTAGTAATAACCAATCACAACCACTATTGTACATATCTGTATTTTTCTACTTTGACAATTCTATGTAGGTTATTATGCCTTTTAAATAATCATTTTGGGATTTTATAAAAATAAATTCTATCCATTTTTCATACAATAGCATGTGCTAAATATTTCATATAGAGAAAATGCTCATGAAATAGAAGAGTTGCATTTCCTATAGCTACAATGTATTGATAACATCTAAGTGACAGATGCATAGAATATTTAAGTCAACATTAATAATCCAACTAATCATGCTTTAAGCCTATGATTAATACATTTGGAAATCATGTTGCAAACTTGATGATCCATGACCAAAAGACAGTGTAGTAACAGATGAGTAGGTGTTAATAAATTATTTCATGGATAGAATGGATCTTTAGGACAATGTAGGGCTAGAGTTTTATGGCTAAAAAACTATCACAGCTAATTTGTACTGTCAGGTTGATCAGATTCAAGTAAGATACACACCTTCTCCCATATTTATTGTTTATAATTAGACGCATTGTATTAGCCAGTCTTGTGATGGTATTCCAATCTCCCTCCTCTCTGTTCCCAACCTGCTGAGGGCCCTCCTCAGTGGGCTTGCTGGACCAGTTCATGGGATAGGGGGTTATGAGTTTATCTGTGAAGGCATTTACAGGAAGGATTGATAGAGGGAGGAGTACATCCCAGAATGGGCCCTTCTGTTAGTGGGATACTAAAGAAACCCTGACAGAACACTGGCTGCCTGTGCTACTCGCTGGTAGATATATCTGCCCTGTTTTGTGGCAGGCACAAAAATCATAGTAGCCCAACATATGATTTTTTCAAGCTTCATTAAATTTCAAGTAATAAATATGTGATGAAATTCTATGTGCTGTGTTGCTTTCTATGTTTGCAATTCTTTGAAAATGCACATGAATCTTCTTAGAACTGTGCTTAATATCAGTTCTTCATGTCCATAGAAACTGGCCTTACTGATTCTCCATGAGTCAGTGGTTAGCAGTTTCTGTTCACATGATGTACGATGCCTTGCTGCACACTATAGAAGCTAACTGAATGGTGCTTTATTAGTCGTCTTCAGGGTTCTTTAAGGTGTGAAGTATATAGCTTTTGTGGTGAATTATTTCTTATGTCTTCACAGGTTCAAGCCTTGTAACTTAGTTAAGATGGTAAATATCACTGTCAGGTTTCAAAAAAGAGAAACAGACTGAACATATTCTATTCAGTGATACAAAATATTTTAAAAAATCAGGGAATGTTTTTCAATATTACATTTGTATGCCTACAGACATATTATAGTTGTAGAGATTATATCTTATATTGGGTAAGAAAGCTTACATGAATATTTTCGATTATAATGAGACCCTCATGATAATAACCAAGATGTCATTAAGTTCAAAATCAATTATACTAAGTGTAGAAGAACCAAGACCTGGACTCTTTCAGTGCTTAACTATTTAACAAACTTAGCATGCCACCTGACCATAATTTTTGTGTAGGCATTAGAATCCAAACTGGGGGCTGGAGAGATGGCTCATCAGTTAAGGCCTTTGCTTGCAAAACCCCATATACTGGGTTTAATCCCCCAATAACCATGTAAAACCAGATGCACAAACTGGTCATGAATCTCGCGTTTGTTCACAGCAGCAAGAGGCTCTCATTCTCTCTATCTCTTTCCTTGCAAATAAATACATAAAATATTTTTTTTAAAAATGAATGAAAACTGGGTAGAGAGCACTCCATCCAGGCTTCAGGGGCGCAGGCCAGTTCCTCTCCTGAGGAGCTCTGGATGGAATGAGTTGCTACTAGCTTGAGTTAAATTAACATGACTCTCAGATCAGTTTGGATTTGCTCACTAGTAGATTGGACCCAAACCTAGACAGAACAGTTTCCCTTGCCAGACAAAATTCAAGTTTAAACTGAAAAGTCAAAATGAATCCTCAGTGAAAACGTTAGATAGGAATAGTGGAGAGGTGGAAAAAAATAGCACCATAGCAGTTATTTTGGATAAATGGGTTTAAAACCAAAATATTCAACTGTAATGTAAATGCTATTTATAGCTTGTTCACAACATTATGTTCCTAGAACATGATAAAAAATGTTGAAGACAAGGAGAGGAAACTCAGTTCACATGCTTCCTGACTTCATAAGCATATATCAGTAAAAAGCTTCTTCAGCTCCGGAGTCAGATGGAGTTTCAATCCAACTTCTGCTACCTGTGTTTGAGGTGCATTGGGGCAAGTTACTCTGCCTATATGCATATCAGTTCTTTTATTAATATTACAATACTTCATGATGCTATGGTGAAGGTTAAATAAATTGATATTTATACGTTACCTTGACTTATATGTAAAAATGCCAAGTATTCACTAATAATCATTAAATGCACTAGATTGAATAAATTGGAAAATGTAAAAAATGATTATATTTCTTTCATAAGTATAGTGTCTGCCTCAGTTACATGGTAAGTTCAAGGCCAACCTGGGGCAAGTTCAAGACCAACCTAGAACACATGACATCCTATCTCAAAAAACAAATCCAGAATCATTTAATAAACACAATCCAACATTGACAAAATAATACATGTGCCATAAACTTAAATAGATAAGGAATTACTACTTTTATCAGTTACCAACCATTTGATATTTTATGTATGAAACACATTGCCATTCCAATGAAAAGCCTTCATGACAAGTGGGTTAGTGGATTAAAATCTTACCTTGTGTAATAATATAGTCCTACTTACTAAATATACAAGTTGTTTCTTTTAAAGTATTCCACTTTTCCTATCTATATATTTTTCTTTTTAACTTTCACACAAAAATATTTAAGTTATACTTATTAAAAAGGTTTTTATGTAATGGTAACTATATATCTTCAGGGTTTTGGAGGTATGAAATTTATTGCACTTATAGTGAATTATTTCTTATGTATTCTGTATACACACACACACACATATATATATATATGTATATATATATATATATATATATATATATATATATATATATATATATATATATATATATAGTGTTCGTGATATTTAATCAGGTTAAATATATTTAACACCCCAACCATCTATCTCTTTATGGTGAAACCTTTTAAAATTCTTCTTTTTAGCTTTTGAAATATATAGTATATATTGTGATTAATAGTCATTCTACCATATGATAATACCCCTTACTTCTGCCTATCATCTTTCTCAGTACCCTCAAGATATCACAACTGCTGGGCAAGTTTGCCTCTGCTTTGTACTCTAACTTGGGAGTTCTGTGTCTACTTAACATCTTTTCTTGTATGGGATATTGACTTAAATCTAACAACTTAGCCTAAGCTATTTATTTAAGGTTTTTTTTTTGCTTTTTCATTTGTCAAGTAGAGCAAAATCAAAGCAAGTCTCACTCAAAACAAAACACCAACAGTTATAGACACCAGAGTATCTCCCATAGTGAGTCTCCATTTCATGATAGTTACATATCGTTTCTAAAAGGATCTTGGATTCTAACTTAGGTTTTGTTTTTGTTAGTAAGTGCCTGGATTCCCTTGGTCAAAAAAAGTCAATTTCAGTTGTAAAGTGCATGACCAGACTCCACAATGTTGAGGGCACCTTCTTATGCTAGGTATTCATTCCTCCTCTTCATACATGGAATTCAGGAACCACACTTCTGTATGTTGCTAAGCATTTGAAATTTCGCTCTTAAGAATAGATCAATGGTGGCCTTTAATATTTATAAAATTAAATAAGCATAGTGATGATCACTGTGTGGTAGCCTGCTCCCTGGGCACAAAGATGGAATCAGTCCAACAAGCACACAATGCTCTCCTGATATTTCTCCATTATATCAGAAAATAAACAACACAACAAAGCACTGAAAAAGATTTTCCCTAATTGAGCTCTGCACAAATGGAAAAAAAAACTCAAATACAAACTCAAATTGAGTGCTTTTATTCACTGTTTATGCATTTGATATACATTGACAACCTTCAACATCTACCTTCATGGTGAGCTAACTAACCCACACTCCAGTTTCCAAAAACCTAAAAGAGATATGACGTCTTTTTAAATAATGCTTCTGAATGAGAAACATTACTACCTTCCAGGGTAGTGTAACAACATTTTTCTACCACAGCCACTAAGTTAATACTTTGCAACTGTTGATAAGGATACAAGATGTTAGAAACACAGATTACCTTCTCAGGTCCAAATCACACTATTCAACGACATATGGAGACAGTGATAATTTTGCACTAGACTAGTTTACGCATCCCTAAAGTAAACTTAATGATAAGGCTAGTTGTGAGTTAAATCTCACCCATGAAAAATGAAAATGTCTTCCTTAATTGTGCATGATGCTAAATGTGAAGCATAAAAAACTACAATTAAAAAAATCCTCAGCCCTTTTATTACTGCAAATAGACTAAACATATGCAACAAAACCAAATTAGCTTGTACTTTTTCCTTTCTTGAAAGCAAAGATTGGATTGAAGAGGGAGGAAGGGCAGGGAGGGAAACTAATGATAAAAAGAAGGGGCTGGCCTTGGGACTCATACAAAGAGAGTCCGTGTTCCAATAAGACTCAACAAACAGCTCTGATCAGAATCTAAGCGGTGGGAAACAGCCTGTAGCTTCGAGATAGCTGCTTCATACTATTTCTGAGTTAAGCCAACACTAGTAATATCATGAATGCATAATTATAATTATGCAATGGAGTATGCATGATCTTAAAATTTGTAAACAAAGAAAAAGCATTAGAATTTCACAGTAATTTTGAGGATACTGTGACCTTAGATTAAGTTTTAAGGAGTGGTGACTTGCTGAGACATTTATATGACACATGTAGAAAAAAGAGAAACAAATCAGTGTACATTACAAGAAAAGGCTCTTATAGAAGCTGGAGAGATGGCTGAAAGGGTAAGAGCACTTGCCACCCAAGCACAGGGATCTGAGACTTCTTGAGTTTGGTTCCCCAGCACCGACATAAATAGCTGGCTGTGGACATGCATACCTGTAACTCCAGTTCGATGGGAAGTGGAATCACTGGTCAGCCAGTGTCACCTAACAATGACAGTCTGTCTTCAGTGAGAGGTGAGTCTCAAAGAAATACTCAAATGAGCCATGGAAGGTGGAATTCAATGTCCTCCTATGGCCTTTTCATTCATGTAGATCTGCTTATACAGTGCATTCAACACACACACACATTACATAAATGCAAAATAATGTCTCTTTTAGGAATTTCTACATGAAAGGGTTAAGTCAAATATATGTAATAAAGCATGTCAGGACATGGAATACAGACATCCAGGATTGCTCATATCTAAAAACAAGAAGGTTTAGTTAGAGACAGAAAGGAAAATTAAGTAACAGTTTGCACTTCTGGCATTTTTATAACAAAATAATGTATTTCCCTGGAATTGGTCATTTGGGAATAAAGATGTATGATAAAACACGTAGCAGAATGAGAAGATGCATTGCAGACAATTAGTGCCAAGTGGCGTTTTCCCAAACTACTGGATTTGAAGGACCAAGGCAGAAGGGAATCTCATCTGACTGTTTCCAGCTGTGCTACCAACACTTGCCAAAATAAAGATGGGATTTTAGGTTCAGGTTAGTGTCTTTTCCCACCTTAAAAGACAGTTATGGTACTTCCATTTTTTTCCACATAACTTTGCCTTCTAGTTTTCAGACAAAATTATTTGAGATTCTGCAACCCCAATCTTTTCTCACGGTACTATTTTTATTGCTTTGTACTGGAAGTCGGCCAAGTTCTCTTCATTCTTGACTGAGTCATAAGCTCTCAGTATCTTAAGGACACAGGTAAATCTGGAAACTAATGGGTTACCCAGGACCTATCCCACAGGGGAAGATCCTATGGATGCTTTAGAGACCATGCTTCATTCTCAATGAGAAAACAAATGATATCCTGGAACTTTCTGAATCTGTACTTATCCTGCACCCCAACTAAAGTTCACAGAAGCTATCCGGCATCATTCTTTTTCAGAAGGTTTTCCTTTACCAAGTTGCTTGTCTTTCCTTAAAGTCCTTGCATCTTTGATTAGAATCCATTGGCTCTTGATCCATTATGTTTCAACATATATTACAATAATGATTCATACTATTTATAATCATCTCCTATGACCTTGATATTTCCCCATGACTCTTCTTCCCTCCCATATTCTTCCCACACTTTCTACACTTCTCTTACTCTTGCTTTGTCCCTCTCTCTTTCTAATTTTTCCTTTCCTTCCTATCTCTTTCTCCCTTTCACCATGGTTTATAGGGCAGCACCATTTGTGACTCAGAAGTCACCATTTGCCTGTGTTGACATAATGAGTAACCACATGAAAATTTTAATTATTTTGAGTACACATTAATTTTAGTGCATGTATCACTTGGTTGTGGAAATCAACTAAACAAAATTTCAAAATTATTTATTCCCTCATTCATGTATGATAGAGGAGAGAGAGAGAGAGAGAGAGAGAGAGAGAGAGAGAGAGAGAGAGAGAGAGAGAGAGAGAGAAAGTCTGCTGCAAACGAACTCCAGATGCATAGGCCCATTTGCCCATCTGACTTTACATGGGAATTGTGGAATCCAATCCAGGCCATCAGGCTTTGAAATAAGTGTCTTTAACTACTTAACCATCTCTCCAGCCCCCCTAAATTCAATTTCAGTCAAACTAATCAATGAAAAAATGAACTAACCACTAAAGTGAAAGGGCCAATTTGGAGCACTGGAAAAGTTCACAAAAGAGCAGATATTTAGAAAGTTATAATGCACTGTGGGGAGGAAAGTGGTCAGGATTTAGCAAGGAATAAAATACTAAGTGGGATCAATAGAGGGTGGGGTTGAAGGGGAATGTCGGACAAGACAATTAAAATTAGAGATCATGAATAAACTATATGTAAATCTACTTTTTCTTTAGATAATTTTTTTTGTGTGTAAAAATATAAAAAGAAAAAAAAACATAAAAAACAATTCGGGTGAAATACCCTGTGAGGGTGGATAATGTTTTCCCTGAAACCATGGGTTATTACAGAAATAGTTCCTGGCCAGGGGGGGGGGGTAACTTTCACTGAGTGTTAAGTCAGGGAGCTGTTGATACCCCCTGAACAGTACAGGCTATTTGCAAAGTTTCTTGGTTTCCCAAGGGAACTAGATGTTAAGACCCTATTGATGGGCTGCAGGGTACTTAGGACTGAACTGGGAGTCTTCTCCCTGATTCCTATAGTGCTGGACAGTGCTGTGGAGCCTGTGCAGGTAGAAAAGTCATGGCTGGGAAGGTCATAAGCCCTAGGGGGAAAGTGACTATTGTTTGGCTACATACACATATAATATCCACCAAATTGCTTTCTACATACTTGTTTATGCTGCTCTCGCTTTTTTTTTTTATAGAAGTTTCTCTTTTCAGAAGTTGGTGACTCCTGGGTGTGAGGTTGGAGTGACTGGGACCCCAAAGTTAAAGAGCAGGAGGGTCCTTGGACTTATGTTTGCAGTCTGCACTCATCTCTTGCCTTACCTAAGCCCCTCCCTGAAGTGAGAGGTCTGCTTTATGAGAACTCAAACTTACTCAAAGCAAGACCAATCACTGTCTCTGTCTCACTTGAGCCAGAGATATATACTCACCTGAAACCAACAAATGACTGTCTTTTCCTCATGATGGGCCAGCTCAGAGATCTGAATCTCTAGGCTTAGGTAAGGCTCCTCTCCCCAGCCACAAAGGCTGGGGTTTCTTTCCGACATGGACTTCTCAACTCATGATGGGCCCCCTTTTATATTTTCCCTTCTTTCTCTTGCTTGGCTGGTCATTGCAGATCCCTGGTTCCATAGCCATGCGACTAGCAAGCACCTTCCCCATGTTTTTGCTCCTCATTCATGGTGGGAGATCTCTGTAGCTTTGCCTCCTCCTCTTGATCTAATAAAGTCTCTCTAAGCTTTACCTTATGGTGGCCTATAATTTTAATTCTTTAAATTTATATGACAAGAATCTGGGTACTCTAAGTTTTAAGGTACATTGGGACTAGCAAGGAACCCCAAGTTCCCCATTACACTGGGGATGCTGAAACATTGTCAAGGTACTTAGAGGAAGTGAAAGTCTAGTGTTAAGTACTTCCTGAGACACCTCTATCACAACCCTCCAATGCTCAGGGACTAGAGCAAAAGTAGTGATGGTAAGAATGTAAGAGCCAACTGATGGGAGGAGTGCTTTAGAAGTCTCCCTTCCAGTCACACAGTGGTTGTGTTATTCATAACCTCATGATGGCTGTTGCCTGCACAAGACCTGCATGATATTGGACCCATCAACAGGTTGTTATAGATAATGGAGGAAAGAAGTTTTCTTTATTTTAAAACAATGAATAAAAAGGACTAATGTCAAACCCAGATTTCATAACAAGGACAACAATCTCCCTCAGCCTCAACAGCTTGACTAGAGATTTCAGAGAAAAGAACTAATAGCAAAAAGGATCAATGCTTAAAACTCTCCAATATTTTCCCAATAGAATAGAAATGCTCTCCTTTATATCAGTTTTAGGACTATGTGGATTTTTGGCAATATCCTTGCTCACAGGCTAAAATGTTACAGACACACAGACAACTTAAATATCTTGTAACCTTCTAGAAAGAGAGAGCAAAGGAGATGGGAAAGTCCACAGACTTTCTAGTAAAGAGCCAAGTCTAGATGTATTATTAGACACTTCAAAAATTCCTTCATACTTCAACCAAATATTTATAGCTCGATTTGGTCAACAATCTTGTTTTATTTTTCAGTATAGGTTGGAATGGCATTGTTATGTTGGCAATGCTTGATTACTGAAGTAAGACATTCTTTAAACAAACCAGAAAAAATAGTAGGAAATGATTAAATACAGGGAGTCCTACCTATAAATGAACTCTGAAAGTTCATCCAACTATAAACTATTTAGCATTCAAACATATTTTTTTTCACTTTCACAAACCAGAGGCTATAGGCCTCTTGGGGCTTCAATATTTATGGGCATTTATTTTTTAATTTGATGCCTTCATTTTGATTCTAACACAACACACATGAAAATCAATGCACTTTTACAATGCAAAATGGCAAATGCCTCTTTATTCAACAAAATGTTCATTTGAAATATAGTAAATTGAATATGTTACTTTATTTAACCTGGGATTTTTCAAACCACAGTTTATAAGCCCCTGAAAAACCTTGAATGTACTGATTTAAAAAAATATATAATCTATTACTTAAAATGAGCAAAGAACTGGCATAGACTCAACTTTGTGAACAGCCAAGTCTCAAGGTTAGAGAACAAGACTGTTACTGAGCTCTTAATCTAGCTATATATTCTTCATAAATTCCTGTGTCCAGGAATAAGGACCATGTGTTAGGGAAGAAGCCAGAGGGAGGAAAGGGAGGAAGAATAGTTCCTCCCCCTTTTCTGGTCACAGGATATGATTTATCTTCTCTTACTGCTCCCATCTGTGCTCTGTCTCTCAGATTCTGATATTATTTTCCTGGGTCCTTGGGGCTACCTCCCTAAAACCAAGAGTTCATTTAAGAACGAGGCGTGTAAGTTTATGGAGTACTCTGGGTGTCAAAGAGCTCTCTCTCTCTCTCTCTCTCTCTCTCTCTCTCTCTCTCTCTCTCTCTCTCTCTCGCTTGCTCTCTGTCTCTGTCTCTGTCTCTCATCTTTGTCACCTCTATTTTCATCTTTGTAATTTCTCCCTTGTTTTTAGAGACAGGGTTTTGCTATGTGTTCCAGGTAATCCTCTCACATTTGAGCTTCTTGCCTAAGCCTCAGGAAGGATACGAATATTGATATGGCTGTAATTATTAAGCATTTATTTGCTTTCAAACATTTTCTCCCACTTCTAAACCTGAACAGAGATAGTGTCACAAATGTTCTTAGTTTTTTGTGTGTTTGCTCATTTTATTTTTAAGTGTCTCCAGTGGCTCTCTTGGCTAAATATTTATAGTTGTGAAATGGCAGGAGATTTTTAACTTAATACAATAAGCAAAAGTAAGTCAGAAGTTGTCTGTAAATAATATATAAACTCCATGGCCACTGCAGGCTGACATCCTGACTTTTGAGATGCTGTGGATAGGCTCAGAGGTGGCCAAGGTATAACCATGGAAATGGAACAAACTACACTCCTAAGGACTATGGTCTACTTGCTTCAGAGAATAATTTCTGCAAGTTCTGAACTCTGGTAGCTCTATGTGTCCCATGGCCTCACTACATATCACTTGTCACTAATTGGCAGCAGCTGCTCCAGACAGACCTTTTCCTGGCAAACGGATTGACTGCTTCTCTCTGCCCTTAGGAAATCTGTGAGGTTTGGGGCCATGTGTAGAACAATGTGTCAAGTTTGTTTTCCTGCTATTTTGGACAAACTGAGGATCTCAACATTTTAGTGAACTGGTCCTTCTTTTTGACATTCTGAAAATTATTTCTTAATATATACATTTGCACTTCTGATTGGTCACCAAGCACAATACAAGACATGAACAGATACATTTTTAAGAGCTTAATGCAATTTGCAATAAAAATGGAGTTGTATCCAATTATTCATAATCTTAGTAGCAAGATCTTACACCCCTTTTTCGAATTCTCTCTCTCAAATGAGGAGGACAAGCTTATTTTCACTAAAAGTTTAAGCCAAAGATGGGGAGCTTTGTCTATTTCCACTTTTTCAGAAAACACAGTCGCATCAGGGTTATAATATCAGTAATTTCCCTGAACCATAGACCACCAGTGACATCATTTTAAGTGCTCTGCTCTTCTTTATGATATTATAAAAATGAATCTTATTCTGTTTTTAATCACAAGCCTTATCCAGCAATCAAGGCAGGTATATAATAAGCTAAGCTACTGTGTAAATCTAAACATTCCCCACAAATGGAAAAGATACAGCCTGGGCTCTCTGATTGTTACTAAGGTGACTATCTAAAATGAAAATCTGATTAACCCTTTCGCTGCCTGGAACTACCCATGTACCATGTTAGCTGACTTCCCTGAACTTATCTCTCCTTTTCCCCTCAAGAAATTCATAACTGCATTGCTCCAGAGGAGTTATGCTTCGGTTATCCTATCTGAGGTTGAGAGGGCTGTGATGGGTCATTGTCCCGTATATGGGGTGACTCATGAGGGAACTGACATCAAAACAGACTGGAAAACAGAGGGAACATGATTTCCTACTTCGTTTCAGCATCAGTTTGATGAAATTTTGACATTAACGGATTTCCATTCAACAAATACCAGAATAGTACTGTATTTTGCCTTTCACTCGGGAAAAGATTTGACAGTGAAAGCTGTATGTTTCACAAACATATTTTGCTTGATTATTTTTGAGTGGCATTAGCAACAGTTAACATTTGCTAGAAGAATAATATTTCAAAGCATTATGCATAACTTTAGCCAAGAATGATTCATCAGACTGTCTACTGTCTTTCTAAAACGATTCTACCCACCACAAAAGGGAGATCAACAACCAGGAGGAAGAACACATAGTTCCATGTAATTGTGACAATGGGAAGCTATAACACTAGGAATTCATTAATATAGAGTTAGAAAACAAAGGGCATAAATTACACTAAAATATCTGTACTTCTACATTATTAACAAAAGAGGAAGCATCCAAGTTCCTATGTAATTCTTATTCCCCACTGCTTACCAAAGCTTCATGCCTACCGAAGCTTCTAGAATGATGCCTTCAAGGTTTTTACTTAATTTCTCAAGTAGAGGCAGAAATGGCCCATTTGAATTTATTATACATGGCTTGATCACTCCCTTCCTCTGGCTAATACCCCTGCTAACTTCATCCTGGAATTCCTTCCTGCTCCATTCTTCAGTTGAGACCCATCCCTTTCTTCAGACCTTGGTCAGCTATCCTTGCTCTGAGGAAGTATTTCTGGATTAACCTCTTTCGTGTGGTCCACCCTTTCTGAGTATAACTGTGCTATGCCATTTCCTATTTCTTGATATGCTGCTTATACCTTCATCCTTGAATTGTGATCACCATCAAATTTCCTCTTATTACATTTATCTACGTTTTTTCCATGTAGTTTTTTCTTCTACATTCAATCCTCATTTTTTTGGCACTTCAGAAGAAGATTCAGTGTACTCCAGGCTGGAGAGTTCTTTAATAAATACTTTATTCCTAATTTTTAAAAATGCAATCACATAATACTTATGCTCCCTATAGTTTTATAAAGTCTTAATTTTGAATTATGTAAAGGAACCACACTATTGGCAAATGACAATCAAATGATATCAGCCAATGGATAATCTTTTATACACTACCATATATATATTTTTTTCTTACAGGAGAATAATATTTCATTTTCTTTCTATCATGTCAAATTTAACATGTCTGTAGTGAAATTTCAGCCACTGTAGAGGAAAATTTCCATTCAAATTTACCTATTTAATGTATTGATGTTATTAATCAATAATTTAAAATGATGTAGTATACCTAGCATTTCTTACATATCAATATATTCAATTATATCCAATGATATCACATAGAAAGAACTCAAAGAATGTTTGCTATATTAATCATTTACACTTTCACTTGGGTGTTCATGTAACATGTCGTGCCTTTGTTATTGAGATTAATAATTAAATTCAACATGATCACAAGTGGAAAAGAGCATGCGACAATAGCCAATTCGAACTCATTATGAAGCATGTAACTAGCTGCAAATTTAAAATATATTGACACATAATTTAAAGGGCACTTAAACAATAATTCAGAGGTTGATATCTAAAGCAGTAGAGCTGGTTCTAAACTCAGGCAAGCACAGGAAAGCAAATGCAGGTTTAGTAACCAGAAAGGTTAAGAGTGGTCTTTGAGGTGACTGAGCAAATACATTTTCTCTTTGCCTCCATGAAAACAGTGAATTCACAGTTCTGGTGTGGTTCCCTCTCTCGGATTTTCATAGGTCATATGTGGCTTCCTTTTGTACAGTTTTATGTGTCTAAACATAAAGCATTATTGGGAGGATAATTAACATTAACCTATGCTAGTGGAACTTCTTTGCTTCTTTCCTTTCACACTGTCAGTCCTAAAGACACAATCCCTTATTTCACAAGTGTGTACATGCCATCCACACACCGAGTTTCATGTTAAAAGATTCAAATTTTCTTAGTGGAATGTCATGATCAGCCAATGAGAAGAAGAATCATAGTGACCATGATTTAGAACTCTCAAAATGATGCTCCGCAGGTGTTAAGCCAATACTAGAAATCTATTGAACAAAATATTAAAGTATTGCTCAGGAGGAAAGGGATGGAAGTATCTGAAATATCAATGGGCTTATTTATGTAGAAACTTTAAAATCAACAGAAGGAGAAATTATGTGAGATTTATATGAAACTTTGTATTGTCTTATGAAGGGAGAAGCATATGCTAGGACTATATATCCAAGGACTATATAGCTGAGAATAACTTGGAAGGGATAAACACTAGGTGAACACAACCTTAATTCTTCCTTCCCACCAAAACTAAGCAAAACTACCAGCCATGGAAAGAGCCTTGAGCAGATGATTAGCAACACTCTCTCTTCTAATGATGTATGTGGCTAGCTGAGTTGTTTCTGAAAACTTAAGTATTTTTCCATGGAAAGTAAGCTTTAACTAGGCTTCTTCAAGTTCTAATAATCTGTAATTTTTTAGCATTAAGGTAAAATTTAAATGCTTCCATGCTATCAATAATGACTGGTAATTATCCAAAAGGAGATTAGGAAAATAACCATTAATAGTTTATACACATTTTGAGAATAATTGTTTATGTTTGTCAAGAAATTTCTCTATGTCGTCTTTTGTGCTTTGTGGTGTGCATAGAAAACCTCTTTTAAAATTCACAAAATGTTTGCATATGCTATGTTAATATCTCCATTCATGCAGATCAGCCAAATGGTGTGTGAGCAGAGGTAAAGTGTCCTGAAGCTAGATGTCTAAAGGTAAGGGCATCCAGAAAAGAAGGTATTTTAACTTTAGTTTTTTTGCTCATAATCATCATACTATATTAAAAATAATTAAAGTAAGATCTAAAATTATATATCTATATATAACTATCTTTGAATGTATATGTATATGCATATATATTCAAAACAGTTATATAACATATAATTAAATATATAATTAAACAAAACATTATTTAACAAGAGGAAACATTTTCCTAGAAATAAATATAACACTATATTCTTCAAGTAAGAGCAGATCATGCTTAAGAAATACATAAAATTGTTAGTAAAATTTATTCTCTTTTTATACACATATAACATATCATGTAATATTGTTACCTTGGTTTATATTTAGAATACAAATAACAAATACATGAGATAAGAAAAAACATCCCTAGAGAAAGGGAATACAAAATGAAACAGTACTTAGAAAAATTGCTAGTGTTTAAAACCAAAGGGGCAATCCTTTCCAAACCAAGAAAGTTTAGCAAATATGGGGGTTTGAATGTAAAATCTCCTCCTCCTGGATAGGCTAACACATTTGAACTTTTAGTCCCCAGCTATTTGGTGAGGTTATAGATCATTTAGGAAATGGAGCCTTCCTTGGAGGAAATGTGTCTCTGTGAATGAGACTTTGTGTGTTGCAGCCTGACCCTGCTTGCTGTTCCATCTCTCTGCTTCATCTCTGCTGCTGTGATGATGTGATGCTGGTTTCCTACTTGTGCCTTGCTTTTCCTGAAATGATGGTCTCTATCTTGTGAACCTGTAAAATGGATTAAACCCTTATCCTCCAAGCTGCTTCTGTTCAGGTTTTTGCTCAGCAGTAAGAAAGTAAGTGATGCAGAAAATGACTGAGTTAGCTGCAGACTGAGTACTTATGAGCAGTCGCAGTAGCATCTGGCGCAGGAAGATCCAGGGAGAACTCAGAGAAGATGATTTCTATCTAAAACTATCCTGGGCAGAAGAGGAAAATGCACTGCAAATAGTAAACCGAGTTATGCAAAATAAATTAGCATATACTTTTGGATATGGAAGGTGTTGCATAAAGATAGCTGTAGTGTTCTATTAGACAAGTCTCAACAAATCAACACCATTTTATAACCCTATTTTCTCATGTAACAACAACAATAAGTTTATTATATTGAATTTGTATTGTCATTAAATTAGATTAAAATTTTTTGCATCCAATAATCAAAACTTAAAGCACTTAAATGCTTTTTCCAACTGAACATAAAAATTAATTACAAGGGATTTTTCATAGAATCGTTGTATATAGCTCATCTTTTAGAAATCCACAACTATCATTCTGATCTGAGATTATTTTTATTATAAATATATAATAATATTAATAATAAGGATGAGGTAATAAATCAGTTGATCTCTTAATTTGCTGATAACAGTAACTTAGAATGAAATGCTATCTTCAGATATGACATATGCCTTGAGTGCATACTCTATTTCAAATATTACATAAAGAATGAATATGCATTGCTTTCTGTTTTAAATGAAAAATTGGCTGAAGTCATTGTTAACTGCATTTCCTTGGTAATGAAAGTTTGAGAATCATCTATAGTCCCATCTGAGATAGTTGTGAAGTCAGGATTTGTGACTGGGTCAAACTGCTGCAATTTTTCAGCTGCCTTGTGGTAGTAATAATATTGTAAAACCTAAATATAGATTTTGAACATTGTTAGTATGTTATATGTACTGACTATGGAAACTAGAGTTTTGCATAAACATTATGTCTAAGTAAATTATCCAAGAATGAGGATGATAATGGAAAATAACATTTATTAACCCAAGAAGCACTATGCTAAGATATTTTGAATGCTGGTTTATACCTCCATGAATTCAGCAATGTTTATTTACTCTGTGTATTTTAATTTCTCATGAAATTTGATGAAACATACAAAGATGCTTGTTTGTGGAGCTATCATCTTCTATGGTAGAAAAAATCAAGTACAAGCATTAAATGTTATAAAATTTTTAAAAAGTTAAAGATACAAAGAAACAATCAAAGTCTTGTGTTTGAGTTTTTCTTTTTTCTTTTCTTTTCTTTTCTTTTTTTTGTAGGGAATCAGTTTCCTGAGCATGCTCTCAATTGAAACCCGGGAGGGGTCCAGGTGAGATCTCAAGGTGGTATGTGTGAACAGCAAATACAAAAGCCTCAAGATGGGTATCTGGCATGTTCTAGAACAGAATAGAGCCACATGGTCATAGAGCAGGAGATGAGCTAAGGCCAGATCATAAGACATAGTGGCGCCCCCTAGAGGCTCAGGTAGGAGAATGATCATGAGTTTGGGGCCAACCTGGTCTACAGAGTGAGTTGTGTGATGACATTGTGGGGGTAAGAGGGACCATGAATAGAATGGGAGTAAACCACTGAGCTGTTGATCAAAGAGACCCATTTGTCAAAGCTCTTGAATACTGGCCCCAGGTCAAAGGTAAGACAATTATTGCTGAAGAAACCACAAAATGTCATAGCTGGTGCCTTGTCTATTTGCGAAAGACATTCCCTAATGCTTTTAATATAGTATGATGATTATGAGCAAACAAGCTAAAGATAGAATGTCTTCTTTTCTGGATGCCCTTATCTTTAGACATCTAGCTTCAGGACACTTTACCTCTGCTCACACACCATTTGGCTGATCTGCATGAATGGAAATATTAACTTGGCATATCGCAAACATTTTGTGAATTTTAAAAGAGGTTTTGTATGCAAACCACAAAGCACAAGAAATGCACAAGAAAAAAGTCAAGAACAACATATTTTTGTTGAAAAACATAATTTTGAAAATGTGTTTCTCTTCATGATTCATCTGTTTTATCAATGTTGAGGACAAATTTGCCATAAAAATTAATAACCTCAATTTAAATATTACTATGTTTTCACACTAAGTTGACACCATGTTATATGGATGGACTTTGTAATTCATGGCAATAAGTGGCTCTATCTACATTAGAGCATCTCTATGTGATATACTATAAGCAAGAATCTGTGTAATTCTACATTAATACACATTTTGGCAAATACTCTATGTCAATTCTTTTTTGTCCATGTGAGGTAACCAAAGCAATGGCACCTTTGGGTATGGAATCCTTTCGACATTGCTTCACACTGCAAAAGAGTTGGCAGGAAGGAGCTGCCCAAAGGAGAGATGATGCCTACTCCTTACAATGGAAATCAACATGAAATGAGTGACAGAAATTCTGTGTACCAGACAAAGTTCAGTTTGTTACTTATACTAAACCTTTATGATTGACGGGTAAACTTTTCAAAATACATTCCTCAACTGGGATGGCTCTCAGGTAAAATGCAACTTGAGTTGAATGTTTGCTCCAGGACCATTAGAGAAACAATGATATGAAGGACATAAGTGCCTCTAAATTTTCACGGCTTTATAATTTTTCACCAAAACGTCTGTCATCACACAATCAAATGTTCTAAAACGTAGCCTAATGAGCTGTAAATAAGATTCTACATATGTACTGATACAAACAAATACAAGTACCACTTCCACTGCCAAAGTTAGCAGAAGAAAGTAGAACCTGCCTTAAGCAAATAAATACATAATATGCACATTTGAGACACATATCATTGTAAAATGCATACACATATATCATGTACATGCGTCATTTAGTGGAGTTACATTTTTAAAAATACATAATATTTATAAAGCTAGTATTCAGATATAGACTCCAAGAATCTTAAATTTGGAGTCATATGTCAGCTTCCATCAGGTAGGGAGTGTTAGTAGTAACAATGCTTACTGTAAAACATTATTTACTCAAAGAATATTTCCAACACATTGGGAAAATACATAAGCTTGTCATTTTATATCTCATGTTTAGATTGATGAAAATATTCCCTTTATATTTTGCAAGTAAAGCAATGCTTTTCTTACATGCAGATCTTCGGATTCCCAAAGTAGTTTCTACTCGTTCCTACTGATATACACATATGAAATGCGTGTCAAGATCCCTACTCTTCTTGGAATTGCATCTCTTTATCTTTCAGCTTTTATGGCATCCTTTCTGGGCTGCTGTAATAAACCTTTTCCTCATAGTTTCCCATGCTAGGATCTCAGAGTCAAGGACATACAGCAAGGAACATTTGGAATTGAGTGGAAGGAGAATGAAGCCAACTTGCCAAAATCAGTGACCAAAACAAATGAGGAGAGTTTCTCAATGGCTTCTTGAAAAGTTGGCACTCAAAGCTCAAGGCTCATTGCTTTCCTACCTTTGGTTTCATAAACTATTTCACAGTTCTGTGCTATAGTTCTCCTTTCCTTATAGCTGGTTCAAGTGTTCCCATAACTTGTGGCCGGTTTCTTCCTCATTTACATTATAACTGGTGTTCACATAAAGTAGAACAGCCCATACTCAGCTGCCACTGTCAACTGTGTGACCTGCTAGAAGTCTTTGGACCCATTTATATATTTGACTCCTATTGGACTCAGTATTGTATTTCTTATATACAAGAAACACAGAAAGAACAGAGATTAGGAAAGAGATCTGAGGCTGTTTTCAAACCCCTATGTCTCTACTTCTGCTGTCACATGCTTTTTGCTGTCATTTAGTATTGAAGAGTAAGGAAAGCTGACAGCACAAGCTTATAGAAATATAGAAAAAAATCAAGAAGACCAGAGGAGAAGTGATTATAAAAAATGATTTTGTCACCCTTATACCTAAGTTTGGTCATTTATAGACATGTCCAAATCCAATTAATTAGAGGACAAGCTCAGAGAACAGGAGATGAATTCTCAGGAGTCCCTTCTAGACTTTCCCAGGCAATAATGGCACTGCGAGCTGCCATCTGTGAGCACTACCACGTGCCAGCGATGGGCTGTGTTTTCATGTTAGCTTGTTAATTCCTTTGGCTTACACATCTTTTGGGTATGTTCAGAGGAAGAAAAAGACGGCTGGCTATTCCCCTGAGCCTTCCAGCATGGAGCATGGCTTCAGGTGGCCATTGTGAGAAATGATACCTTGCTGGCTGCCAAGTGCAAGTTCAGGGGGATAACTGTGGGTGAGAGAGGGAGGAGGAAGATGGCTCACCCACAGAACCCAAGGGAGTTTGTCACTGAACTCTGCTGAACTGAGAGGGGCAAATTATTGCTGAATGCTGAATACTGATGAAGTATTTAGCACACCGCAAAACGAAATACATCTAAATTAGTCTCACTTAAAAATATTCACAGTGAAAAAGAACTGTTTTTTTTTTTTAGAAAATATAAATAGAAAAAAAGAACCTGTAGAAAAATCATGCTAAAGCCTTAAAGAGTAACCATTAACCAGCATTCCTGAACAAATGGAAGCTATTAATACAGTAGGTATATGTTATAAATAAGCTACTTCAATCCAACACCTAATAATATAGTTTAAAAATTTTAGAAAGAGAAATATAAAATAATTTAGACATTGTAAAAAAGTGAGTAATCATTCCCTAAAGCATTTTAGCTATTACAAAGTAAAAATACATACAAAGTAAATTTGGATAGATTAACTGATGAAGCATAAAATAAAAACAAATGAATCCAAGCTAAAAAAAACCCTAAAAATAAAACAGGGGAAATTTTATCTAATATGTGTCAGCAAAATGCAATGTTTAGTTGAAAAAAATGAAATTTCTATTAAAAATAGAACCCACAGTGTCTCCATCATTTTCTGTGATGTGTGTAGTTTTTCTTTAGTTAAAAAAAATCCTAGTTTATAAGTTTGGAAGAAGCAAACAAGAAAGAAATCCTACAAAAATTTCCAAGTATATATCTTACTCTAAAAAATAATCTATCATTCACCCACTAAAGACAATCTCCCAAGTCTGAACTCATCCTTGTAAGCAGAAAGCTTCTTGTGTATTTCTGATCAAGTACAATTTTATGTTTCGGGAACATCTGTCTTCATACTACAGACTAAAATCAACAGGAATATACTATCTTAAATACTTGAGCAAAAAGTCAGTAAAGATACAGTAGGCAAACACTGTGGTCGGCTCAGCAGTGATTACCAACTCATGCTCCAAATTCACTATAAAATGAAAATCAATATTTCCACAAGTTCCTGCAACATAAAAGATAACCTTCATTGATTTTTCTAGACTTAGGCCTCTCTGATAAAATCTAATATAAATTTTCAACCATGAGGATTTGGATCAAAGCAGGGGTGATAAGTCCTGCACATCTCTTAAGAGGTGGAGAATTTTTTTTTTAAAGTGCACGTTCATACTATTTATAATTTGCCCTGTGCAAGTGAAAGCCTTTTCCACCAGTGCTATCAGGAATCTCTTCTAATTTTTATTACTGTGAGGCTAAAGCCTGTTCCAGATAATTTGGAAATTTCAGGGGAGTTGTGATAGGGCTGATGGTGCAGCCCTGGCTGACTTGAGAAAGGAGCTAGCCCGTAATAGCCTCCATGGCTGTGCTGATTAAATGTTGCCATAGATGAAAGGCCTGCCATTGCCGCAATAAATTAACCAATCACACAAATCCCAAGTCAGTGCTAATCCTTCCTGATACTCTGATCCTCTGATCAGCTCAAGGAGGTAAAGAAACTGGCTTGTGACGCGTGGTGCTGTAACCCTGGATTTCATGTACACAAGAAGCTAATGATCTCTTGCTGACCAGTTCAATGGGATGGACTTTTCTCACAACCCTTGGGGAACACCATGGCCTTCTTAAAAAAAAAGAGGAAAAAAAAAGAAATAAAAAAGGAGAAAAAAAGGGAAGGAAAAAGAAAAACTGGCAAGCAGAAGAGAGGTTTGTGTTTTACTAGCAAACCTCAGGCAAACTATCCAACACTTGTTAACTGGAATCATCACACAGCCAGGAGCAGCCTGTGACAAGTTTAGTATCACTTAGGAGTTGGGTAATGATCACAGGACGAGGGTCAAATAGAGCTGGGAATACTAAAAAGAACACGGAGCAGAATAGCTTCTCAAGAATGCAATGGGACATTTATTTATTAATTAATTATTTATTTTATTGTGTGTGGGTTCAATTTTGAAGCAGTTCCCTGAAGACTGTTTTGGATTTTTAGTAGATAGTCATTTTGGATCTCTGAAAGTTCTGGTTTAGGCACTGTGTTCCTCAGCAAAGTTAGCATGATAAGAATCTGATTTAGGAATAGACTCATTTAATCAATTAGCAGAGGGTCTGACCACATGCAGTGTCTTCTTGTTAATTATGTGCCGGCTGCCTCTGCAACAGAGTTCCTGAAATTGAGTCTGTGAAGGATATGTTAGTGGACTTCATAATTGGGGAAAGATTTTTTTGTATATAGTAATTGGTTGCTAGAAGGGAAACGGCCCTAGGGTTTTCCTCTAGGGCTTCTCATATAAAGAGTTTATGAAAGGGATTCATTATCTTTCTCGGTCACTCCCAAGAAATTAAAACTAATTCTTTTACAAAGGAGACGCAGAAACAGGGAGGTGGATATAGAAAAAGCATTTTCGGAATATAACTAGAATTTATTTAATACGAGAAGTAGTGGAGTATAGAAGGTGGTTTGGTGAGCACATATTGAAGAATTTTATTTTGGTAGAGAGATGAAGGGAAGATTAGGTTGCTTTTAAAAAAAGTGCATTTTAAAAATCAAATACATGGTCAGTAAAACTTAATCACATTTAAGCAAAACTGAGAAATTGCGATTATAATCTGGTGAGTGGATATGCTAAGTGTTAAAGGTATTCATTGTGTTAGATAAATATCCTTCATAAAAGGAACAGTAATCATTCAGATCAGATCTCTTTCTTGGCTGATTTAAACCATCATGTCATTCACTCCTTCTTTTATTTACATAATGATCAGGTATGTGTCACACAGCTTTTTCCAGTGACCTTCCCATAGGCGGTCCTTCCCACCGCTGAACTACAGAGAGCAAGCCTGGATGTAAGGAGCAGGTCTCCTGGGGATTAATTAGTAAGAATGCTAGAAGAACACAGCTTACTCCCTGCAAGGCATCCTCAGCCAACATTGCAGAATAACACAGCTATTCCTGACCAAGGGGGGGGGGGGAGGGAAAAGAAAGTTCTCCTACCCCAAGAACAACAGATGTCATAACAGTGCAGACAGGCACTAAAGTAAGTTTTATGCTGCAGAAAAAAGGGCTAGAAAGAACTTAAATAATGGCCCCTTGCAAAATTGAATTCTTTTGATTTCTCACCCAATATTTCACATCTGTAGTATCAATTCAGATTTAATATCTATCCTCATTAATAGTCTCACTTGATGTAGTTACAGTACAGTAGTACTATGAGGAATATGATTCACTATGATTCCTGATGGAAGGCAGTATTCATGGGAGAAATTAAACACGAGGCCATTTAAAGCATGCTATACATTGTAAAGAATTTTCTTACTAACTTAGGAAAAAGAAATCGCAAGTATATTTTTCTGCTGTCCTTTTGTTACTGAATTAAGGTGGGTTGATAGGGTCATTATCATTCTTATAATATCTATCAGCATTCACTAAGATAAAAAGCAAGGAAATAAATCGGAGTGGAATAAACTATAGAAAACAAAACTCAGAAAGCAAAGTGAACCAAGGATATAAACTACCCTTTGCACCTCAACCAGGGCCCAGGTGAAACCACAGAGGAACTGGCTATAGACGAGCAAGAGTGAAATTGAAACCATACCAAAGCAGAAATTCTGAAGCGGCTGAGCCCAACACTAAAGTAGACAAAACACACCGGCTATGTTCAGGGAATTTTGCAGAAGAGAGGGCAGAAAGATTATAAGAGCTAAAGTGGGTGGGAATAACCAGAAGCATGCCTCCTCCCTCAATGACTGCTGGTCTCACAACTCATAACCCACAACCCATGTTGAATACCAGGATCCTCAGTGGAACGGGGGAAGGGAGGAGGGAAATTGTGGTACCAACATCTTTTGTCCACACAAAGTTTCTACTTAAAAATAAAGAAAAAGAAGCAAACAGAAAGGTTCTCTGTATCTTCATTGTGTCTTCTTACTGAATGAGAAACTACTATGCTTCCACCTACACATGTGAAAAGCTTAGGTCTGAACTCTCCTTTCTCATTAACACCACATAGACAACTTTGCAAACTTCAAATATTTGAAACATACTGTCTCAACATCCTTAATTTTATGTACATAAAAATGCCTCAGCATTTAACATTACCATTTACCTATATTCTATGAATTGCTAAAATGATTAGACCTGTAGATTAAATGTATTTTTACAATAGTAATGTCAATCTCTGCCATCCCAAAGTGTTCTTACTGACTTTTGAGGATCTTCAATAGGACCCAGGAATAACAAAGCCCTGGTATTCACCTTCACCAAAATTTTGGCATGTGTTAATAAGACTGCCTCTCTGCCTCTCCCCACACCATCCACACCAACATATGACTTTCTTATATACAAGGAAATAATGGGGAGGCAGTTTTTATACCCAAGAATTTTGAAAGTGAAAATACAAATATGCAAGCATTTGATTTTACTTTATAGTAGAAACTGACTCTCTCTCTCTCTCTGATGTATGTATGTATGCATGTGCATATTAGGAGTTGAACCCAGGGTTTCACATATGCTAGGCAAGTACTTTACCACTAGCTATTGGCACAGTCCTCTTTCTACTTCCTATTTTGAGACCGGGTTTAGTTAATTTACTCAGGTTGAACATGAACTCACTCTGTATCCTAGAAAGGCCTTGAACAAGATCCTGTCTTAGCCTCCCAAGTGACTGGGATCACAAGCTTTTTGCCACAGGGTTCCCTGTAGTATTCTAATTTTTAGTCCAGTGTCATGGTATACACCTTCAATCCCAGCACTTCGGAGGCTAAGCCATAAGAATTGTGAGTTCAAGACCAGACTGAGCTACATAGCCACATCAAGTTTCAAATAGAAAACAAAAGAAAGAAAGAAAAAACCAGGAGGTGGAGAGAAGACTCAGCTCAGCATTTAAGGCACTTGCCTGCAAAGCCCAAGGACCTGGGTCTGATTTCCCAGTACCCATATAACCAGATGCACAAAAAGGCACATGCATCTGGAGTTTGTTTGCAGAGCCTTGAGGCCCTGGAACCCCCCCCCCCTTCCTCTCTCTGGTTCTCCTTGGAAACAAATAAATAAAATATTAAAAAAGAAAAAAGACAAATCTACTTTGTAATAAGAAAATTTGCAGCAATTACTCTCTTTTTATAGGACACAAAAGACAAAATGGAGTATTCTTGTCCCTTTAATGGTAATATATCCTGAAGTGCTTTATTGAGGTTTTAGAGATAAAATCCCAGAACTTCTAGCCCCAACTGTTACATATGATCTTGAATCTCATAATTATTTAAATTAAACAAAGATCTATGTCTTTCTCTTTTGTGTGTTTGAGGAGCAGCCAAATTCTTATAGGAAATGAATGACTTAAATAATAGGGATCTTTTCTGGCATGTGAGCTTTTGATCAAAGTTAGGCTAAGAATATACCAGCAACTGTAGGATACATGGTAACTAAACACAATGGTTTTCACAGGAAAAGTATGATAACTTTTTTCTTTAAAAATCAGGGAGACTACCAAACTTCTTTATAAATGATCTCTCTCTCTCTTTCTCTCACTCTCTGTCTCTCTCTTTATCTTCCACTCCATGTAGAAAGACCAGATTGTAAGAAAAAAAAAAGAACAAAAGAAAATGCCTAAGTATTTGAATTACTTTTTACCTTCTCTAGGAAACTTCCTCTCCATTCAGTTTTATTCTTTCAAATTTAGAAAAGACATGAAATGACT